>OY757925.1:79656843-79669343 GCA_963585895.1 Sepioteuthis lessoniana | reverse complement strand
GTCTGGTATATTAACAATGCACATAAATATATCATAGCGTCGTGGTAGGTATGCATTCTCAAATATGTATTTGAGGAAGTAGGAGACCGCTACAATGGTTGATAAGGACAGCAACATTGCAAGAGTTTTGAATGGGAACAACTGTGCATGGTTCTCATAATCATAGAAAGGGTAGAAGATTATTGGTTCAATGAAGAGGGTCTGTTCGCCTCCTGACAGACGCAGGAATATGCCCATGATATAGCCTGCCAGGGAACCGTATGTATTGGCATGCTCGATATAGACTACAGCCACCAGTTGGGGGAACAAAATGACATAGACAAAATCAGAGCATAAAAACCAGAGATCATAGACAGAGGTCACCTTCAGCGCCATTACGGTCGCAAGGGCCCCTACCCCAAAGATAGCCAAGCGCATCACCCATAAAATTTCTTGATCGGAAGCCTGAAAAAGAAATAAAGAAGAATCAGTGTTTATTGTTTTTTTTTATGTTAATAGTGGTCTGCAATCATCAGAACATTGACAAGTAATTGATTGAAGTACAAAGGTGAGTCAAAGGTTTTGCAATATTTTAGTAACATGAGGTACAATTCAGTAGCTCTGAATGTTTTAGCCCAGGTCATGAAGGTAATGAACTACACTGAACTGTGAGATGCTGAACTCGTCTGATACTCTCCAAGTAGTCCTCACCAGATTTGCCTCTAAGGCTTGAAACACAGCCTCAGAATACACAGTTTTAGGCCTACTTGACCCAGTCTGATTAATTTTAGCTACATCTTTGGAGTTAAACTTAAAGTTGTTCCTAAATTAGACTATGTTGCACATTCATTAGCATGACTTTCAAATTGCACATGGAGTGAAGCAATGCACAATGAGTCAGTACACCAACTATCATGATACAACCAATCATGGTGAGTACCTTGCATAGCTTGGACTACTTACGTTATGTGATATGCATACTGCAAACTAGCATGTACAAAAATATTGCAAAATCATTGATTCACTCTAATATATATATAGCATCCCTAAAGATTCCCATAAACAAATAATTATATATAAAGCATATATATATAAATATATACAGAGAATATATATAGTATCCCAATAGATTCCCATTAAAATATATATATATATATATATATAAAGAATGTATATATATATAAATATATATAGAACATATATATAGCATCCCTATAGATTCCCATAAACAAATAAATATATATAAACCATATATATATAAATATATATAGAACATATATATAGCATCCCTATAGATTCCCATAAACAAATAAATATATATAAAGCATATATATATATATATATAGAGAGAGAGAGAGAGAGAGTATATATATATATAGAGAGAGAGAGCATTTATATATATATATATATAATATAGAACACATATAGAGCATCCCTATAGATTCAGAACATCATCTTGCTTTTCCACCTGAGATAACATTAATCATACCATATCCAGATCTTGAGATCTGGTCAGTTAATTCAAAAAGATTGATTGATTTTAATGGCATACCAACCCATCAAGTATTATTTAATGCTTAGAGGTTTAGGAATAACATTCATTGTACAGTTTTTGTTGTTTCTTTTGTGATTTTTTTTGCACACAGGCTTTTTGAACATAAATAATTATGGAAATAAGTTTGGGAATCCTGTACATTACATGTATATATTCACATTTCTATTGTTGTTTCGTAAGAGATTATTACATAAGTTATATAATATCTAGCATTCCTATTTAATACGAATGATTTTTGAACAAAACTATTTGACCTATAGATGGGGTTCTCTTAAAGTGGACTTGGGAGTAATAGTAATGAAGTAGTACTACAAAATCTCCTTATCTCCAGAACTGGATTGAACCTGCAACCTCCAGATGATTTCACTTAGAAGTTCTTTAACCAAATACTTATATCCATTGCACCATGTGTCCTGATGGGTAATTGCGAGTTCAATCCTGACTGCAAGTAAATAGCAAGGAATACTTACAATAGCTTAACACTTGTATTCAGTTATGGTTAATGGAATTAGAACAGTCTACCGTTGTGGATTAAATAAAACGTTTGGTTCAAAGTTCTGTTTAGGCTCCCAAGTTCAACATGAAGCTTCTGAAGAAGGCTGAAGGAAGCATTGGCAGAAACATTGTGAATGTGATAATAAAGATAAAGAAAATAATCCGAATACTCTAAATGATAAAACTTATCAAGATTCATCTCAGAAATTTTTACAAATATTATTTTTTCATTTTCTTTTTTTTTTACACTAGAGTCCACTGGAATGGTCAAATACACCTGATGAGAAGTTCTTTTCTTTTTAATTAATACTTAACAACTAGCTTTCTGGCTTGGATTGAGTGATTTGTTTGAATAATAAAGTCCCAGAGAATTTTATGGGCCTCATTTTCTAGGACAAATTCTGGTTGGTGTATGTGCCATTTGTTTGCATGGTTAAATTTTAATCTCTTGCACAGTTCCCAATGAATCTTTTTTCCCACCCAGTGATGCCTTGTCTTGAATTCCTTTTGTGACAGTTTGCTGCACTCACTTATTAAGTGATTAAACATTTCATCTTTGTCCCCACATAATCTACACTTGCTATTCTTCTGCACATTATGAATTTTTGCTTTGACATAATTGGTTCTTCTGGCATTATTTTGTGCTGCAATTATAAGAGATTCAATTTCTCTTGAGAAGTTTCTTTTCTTAACCCTGTCCAGGTCTTCCTTTTTGCCTTGCTCATCCGAGTTCTCTAAATTAGAACTGAGTTTCCTTAAAATAAAAAGAAATGTAAGTTCAAGTCTCTTTGCGAACTTATTGTTTCTTTTCTTTTCTAATTTATGCTATTTTTGACTGTCATAGAAATAATGACTTCAGTGATTTGCAGTAAAAAAGAAACTAGAATTAAGAATTATGATAGATAATAGTAGTAAAATTAACATTATAATTAAGGACTGATTAATTTTCTTTCAAATAATATACTTACTTTTTGACGAAAAATAAGTTTATAAACATTCCGAGCAAACATTGAAGCTGCAGATAGAATGGAAGAATCTGCCGATGACATAACAGCAGCTGAAATGGCTCCAAGCCCAAAAAAGGAGATGAAGTCTGGGCACATATACTGAAGACACAAAGGTAGTACCAGTTTTAAATCATCTCCTAGTGGTGCATGTCCATATTCTGTTTGATTCCAATCTTTGAAAAGTTGAAAAAAAGAAAGCAAAAAAGATCAGAGAATTGTAGTTTAGGATAAAAGAAAAAAAGAAAAATGAAGAGATAACAATATGTATATAATGTACAGGCATATAAATTATAATTATATAGATTATTATTATTATATATATTATTATTATTATATAAATTATAATTATATAGATTATCATTATATATATTATTATTATATAGATTATAATTATATGTAAAGTAAAGTTGGCGACCATAGTCGAGGGTAACCCGAAGGCTCCCTTTTCGATAGCTACTACACCAATGTGTAGGGGAGGGCGCTACTCCTTTCCTGGATTGCTCTACTTTACCCTTGATCCATACCTTATAATGCTGAGTGCTAAGCAAGGAAGCATCAAGTACCATTTTTTGAGTCTTTGGTATGACTCGACCTGGGATTGAACACTCTAACCCCTAGGCCAATGTCTGATAGATTATTATTATTATATATATTATTATTATATAGATTATCATTATATAGATTATTATTATTATATATATTATTATTATATAGATTATAATTATATTGATTATTATTATTATATATATTATTATTATATAGATTATAACTATATAGATTATTATTATATATATTATTATTATATAGATTATAATTATATTGATTATTATTATTATATAGATTATTATTATATAGATTATAATCATATAGATTATTATTATTATATAGATTATTATTATATAGATTATCATTATATTGATTATTATTATTATATAGATTATAATTATATAGATTATTATTATATAGATTATAATTATATTGATTATGATTATATTGACTCTCTATGAGGTTGCTCTGTATAAGGTTGGTTTGTTTTTTTTGTTTTTTTTTTATTTAATTCATTAAGTTCCATATTAAATCCAGATGGCCCAGAATATATTTGAAAATATTTTCTCCATTTGTCTTCTCGTTTTACTTTGTTCATTTTTATGTTTGTATATTTTCAAATTCTTTCTTTAATGGTGAACCTTGCATTTCTTTTAAAACTGTGACCACTTAAGCAGAAATGCTGTGCTACAAGTATTATGTTTGTTTTTTTGTTTAATGGTATATCAATCTTCATGGGTTATCTGATGCCAAAACCATCCTTGTAGTAAGACAGTAGTGGTAATATTTAACTCATAGCCAATAGGGATGGATAAGGAGGATCATATTTTTCTCAAGGTTATCAGTCTGAAAGTGAAATTAATAGTATGAGTGGGATTTGAACTCCATAACTAGTGGGGGAATAAGGGGGTTCATATCTTTTATATACTTTTCCCAACAAAATGGTGCAATTGGAGTTTGAATTCATTTACTATGATGTTGCAAACCAGCACATTAGCTAATAAACTATTGGGATCCCTCCCAATAAGTATTTGTGTACAGCAATCTATAGATTTGATTCTGTGTCAATAGTTATTTTGTCTAAAGTAAAATGGTCTTTCTGATTTTCCAATAGGGTAGACTGTAAAGTTCATATGATGACATCAGTTGTTGACTTTTTTGACTAATGGGATCCAAACACTGCAACACTGATGGAAGAAGTTTGGTTTTAGGTTTGGTTTGGTTTTATGGCATATCAACCTTTGTAGGTTATTTAATGCCAAATCCATTTTTATGTAAATAATCTGTTCTATTGAAAACAGTTCAGTTTAGCATAAGTACACAGTTTAATTGTCAAAAACATTTCCATTTCAAACTATTCAAGCAGTTATATGTAATAATTCAGTTAAGTGTAAATACTGTTTTAATGTCGAAAAACAGTTCTATTTGAAATAATTCAGTTAAGCATAAGTACGCAGTTTAAGTGTAAGTACAGTTTAATTGTCAAAAACGTTTCTATTTCAAGCTATTCAGTTTACTCAATTCATTTTAGCATAAGTAAGCTGTTAGTTCTATTTAACCCATAGATAGGGCCCTATCAGGTGCTACCACTCTGGGCCAGGAGTGATGGCAATGAAGGGGTACTCCCCATTCCCCAAAGCTCCTGCACTGCTGGAACCTCACCATCAGATTGTTTAGTGTCATATCCAGGACACTCCTTGGGGGGGTCTTACCCCTCTGCAGAGGTGCAGTCAGTGTATTCTACAGCCCCAGCTGACTGGGCAATACACTGAGTTAAATGTCAGACAGTTTTAGATGGAAGAAGTGTATGAACAATAACAGAGATGATGTTGAAAAATGAACAACGTTTGGTCACATTCCATATGAGTATCTTGGTCAGTTGATGAACTTTTCAGCTGACCCTTCTTTTGTTTTTGACAGAGTACAAAATAAAAAAAAAAGTTAATGAATCAATTACATTTTTGCTGATGAAGTTTGATTTGTAGTAGATTTTAAAATTCTTTTTAGTTGTGAAACTGGTGACTGAGTTGGTTGATTTGAGGTGTTTAATTTCTTGAACATAGAATTTGAAATTTGTGCTTTACCTGTTGAAGCAGCTACAGCTCCAAAAAGAACTGCTGGAAGAGCCATGATAATGCACCCAAAAGCAGCAATGTAGGATAACATTTTAGCCTTTAACGCAGACTTGGAAGATAGTACTCGTTGAAAGTAAGCCTGACAAAAAAAAAAAAATGAAACAACATCAAAATCTAAATTATTTTCAATATTACTTTTGTGAAAAAATATACATGAAGAGGTACTGAAAAGTTCTTAAAAAAAGGAAATGATTTTTATTGAATTTTTCTTTTTTTTGAAAACTTGAATATTTTAGGTTTTAAAATTTTATTTCAAAATTCTGTTATGGTACCCAACCAGCTGTCGATAATGAACTCTTCTGTGACTATTAATATCGGGCTCTGTACTTATTCTCGGCGAACACTTGGCAGTCGGACTGACTTCTAACTCTTTGTACATATGTTGTATTATACTTCGTTAATATACTTTGTTCCACGCAAACCCGAGTTGTGTTATTTCTCCGGACACTTTACTGGTCCACAACACATTCCCAATTATCTAAGCAGTGTTGTAGCTTTATCTTGATAATAATAATAATAGTAATTTATAAAAATAATATGAGAGTAACAATGATACCAATTTTATTTGGTGAGCTTGGAACGGTCCACAGAGGCTTGGAAAGAAGACTGTTAGAATTGGAAATCAGAGGAAGAATTGACACCATCCAGACTAAAGTATTGTTGAGATCAGTCAGAATACTGAGAAGAGTCCTGGAGACCTGAGGAGACATGCAATCACTCAGACTCCCACTAGCTAAAGCTGGTGTAAAAAACTTGTGATAATAATAATGATAATAATAATAATAATAATAAATAATGGCAGCCCAGACATCATTCTCAACACATTTTATCTCTTGTGCTTTTTGCAAATGCATTTGTTGAAGCTGAATCTCTGCTGCATAGCCTGGAGGAGACAGCAAGAGGCATTGGTCTCTATGGGAATTCAGATAAATTCAGTGCACAGCATGTCTTGTTCATTTTGGTTTGTGAGATGGCAGGTAAGTAGCCTTACAACTGCTTTTCTGTATGCGGCTACTTTCAGGATTTGTTCTTAATAGCATGCAGCATTTTTGTATAGTTCTCATTTAGCTTTTTCTTCAGGCGTTTCATGGAAATCCAAGTGGTGCAACCATACAATAGCAGTGACACTGTTATTGCTTTGAAAAATTCTTGTTTGAATTTTATCAGAGAAATCAGATTTTTTATGGTCATTAACATATCAATAGCAGTCCATGCTTTATTGATGTGCATGCTGACATCACTTTCAGTCGATGAGATATTGCTGCCAAGGTATATGAACTGATCTACCAATTTCAAAGGCTTGCCATTTGACGTGAAAACAGCACCATCTTGATTAAGACACATTAACAGTTTTAGCAGTTCACATGAAAACCAATGCCTCTTGCTGCCCATTCCAGGCTATGTAGTAGACATTTGGCTTGAGCAGGCATCCATTTATCTTATGAATATGGATCTGTGTCTGGATCTGAAAACAAATCTGAGCAAGGTGGTATTGTTGTATAGCTGTAATACAAATACAAGCAGACTCAAATACACAGGCGACTCCGTTGTTCAGGTACAAACGTTTTATTAACTTCTGACTTCAGTTCTTCGACATGAGGAGAGAGACACAATTCTTACTATGCTGACCATACTATCTGACTCCACAAATGCGCAGTGCATCTTGTAGTGTTTAAGATCTCTGTCTGTAGAGATGAAAAAAATCCAACTACATCTTCAACTCTCAACTGTATGGCAGAAACTCAACCATCCACCTGCATGGTCCAATCTCAATTTCTCAACTGCCTGGTCGGACCCCAACTTCTCAACAACATGGTCGGAACTCAACTGAATCTTTTTCAAAATCTTCCAAATTCTCACCCCATCTCTTCTAGGCATGATGTCATCCACACTCCAACCCCATTTCCTGTCTGGGGTTTATTATGACAATGGTGATTGTCATATCCTTTGCACGCAAGCGTAAACTGCACCAATTGACTACACACTTGAACTCTTAACCTGAATAGTTCAAAGCCCAACCAAAGTGAATGATAAAATATAATTAATGAAAAATAATTAAAATAAAAAAAATCATTCCTTAATTATATAACAGTATATTTTTTCTGGCATCTATCAGTCTACCAAAAAACCTGGTCTATTTAAGACAAGTCTTTGGAATGACCAGTCTCTTATGGATAGTGTGGTTTATGCCATTCTCTAATAAGATATTTTTACATTCATTATTTATCACTGGCATCCATCAGTCTTGTGAATATGGATCCATGTCTGAATCTGAAAAAAAATGAGCAAGGTTGTATGAAAGACTGGCACATGCCTTGATTCTATGATAACTGAACTGTGTAATGAATATATAGTATAACAAGTGTCATGACTCTAAATCATTTCATTGGTCAGGCTGAGAACTTTTCAGCATTCTCTTGTGTGATAGCCTATCATTGTATTTACCTAATCCCTTTGCTATGGACAGGATGTTAACACAAAGTCTATTTTTGAGTGGTGTTTAAAAGGTTTGAATTCAGAATTTTCCTTCTAGACTGATTGCCATGCTAAGCTTTAAGTTCCCAATCTGCCCTACTATTTATCCATTGCCGGAAGGAGAATAGTTGAATTCATGCTTTTCAAAAAGGTATTCATGCTTTTCAAAAAGGTATTAGCACACTGTTAAATGCATACAACCTCATCCAGGATTTGAACTTGGGTTGCTGTGTCCATTTCTTGTGACAATAATCATTACACCATAAGCACCTTCTTTATGTAAGCAAAACATCGTTTTTTGAAGTCTTCATCTGGCCATAACTTTGGCTTCAGCTTGACAATTTTTTTGCAAAGTATCAATTTTATATGGTAAAACAAAAAGAAGATTCAGTTTAGCTAGCCTTCTTGACACAAAGTAAGGGTCTGACTCATTGGCCTAGTGGGTAGAGTGTTTGCCAATGGTCCGGAAGACCTGGGTTCAATCACAGGTTGCATCATACCAAAGACTTTAAAAAATGGTACTTGATACCGCCTTGCTTAACACTCAGCAATATAAGGAACATTTCAGAAGTAAAGTCGAGTAATCCAGGGAAAGAACGAGCGCCCTCCCTTACACCTCAGTAGTAGCTATCAAAAAGGGAGCCTTCTGGTTGCCCTCAACTACGGTTGCCAACAACAACTTAGTATTATACTGACATTGTAAATCAAACCCCAACAAAAGACTTAAAAAGTCAGATTTATCTTAAGAAATAAAAAAAAACCATGTTCGATTTTGCTGTGAAGAGCAACTTCTGTTGCCCAAATACACTTTTTATGTGAAGGTGAAATACAATAGTCCACATTACTAGAAAATTTGGGATTTTGAGTCATATACCCCTTGAAAATGCCTCTTGCTCAATATACCTCAGCCCTTAAATTAAAAAAAACAAACTTTATATCTTCTAAAGGTTTAGTAAAACAATTGTTTTTAGAAGTATAAAAAAATAAAAAATCCTTTTATAAACACACTTTTATAATATATCTGCTGATGCCAATAATGTATTGTAGTATGGTAATTGTTAAACTCCAATAAATCTTTTTATTCGCAAGCTTTTTTTATTTTACATTCAAAAGTGTATTCGAGTCATTATATTTGTTGCCAAATATACTACACTAACAGGGTTTTTATGATATTATAAATTTGGCTGAGTTAAAAAATTAAAGTCAAACAGAAGTTGTACATATTACTGGAGATGTATGTGTCGATCCTAATTAGAAAAAAACAGGTAAAATTAGCATGATTTACCTGCCAGGGAATTCCTCCGAATATCAGTAAAAGATAACTGTCCATGTAACCACCAATGTATTTGGTGTCAATGCTCTTAATCCAGTTGGTGGTAGCGTTAATGGTGATGCTGTGAGTGGCTTTGTGGGTGATTGCAAATGGAAGAGATATCCACTGAAATTGGTGAAATAAACAAATGTTAAAAGGAAAATAAACATATATTTACAAATAATAACAATACTAACACTACAAATAATAATGGCGGGTGAGATATGTTTCTCATCTCACTACATAAAAATTTTTGCTTTGTTAAGAAAATATCTCATTTTGATTAAGAAAAAACAACTAGGAAAAAGTTCTTAATAATAATGACACCCCATTATCCTCCATAACTCAATAATAAAAAACATTCATATCTTTATTATTATTATAACAACAACAGCAATAATAATAATAACAATAATAATAATAATAATTATAGAAATAGCAGGTGAGATATATTTCTCAAATTACTATATGAAATGGCAGGTGAGATATATTTCTTAACTTACAATATGAAATAGTAGGGGCAGACACATATATCTCAACTTACTACATACAATTTTTGTACAGTCTAGAAAATATTTCATTTTAATTGAAAAGAAAAAAAAATTAGGAAAAAGTTATTAAAGAATGACTTACTAAGCCAAAAAAGATGAAGAACAGTTGCAAGACATCAGTATATGCAACTGAATAGAGGCCACCAAAAAGTGTGTAAAATATAGCAATACAGGCCGACACAATGATAGAGATGTTGGTGTCCAATTCAAGAATTACGGCTAATGTGGCACCTAAAAGACAAAAAACAAAAGCAAACAAACATAATAAAAACCATGAAAATCTATTTCAATTTGTAACACAAAAAAAAAAGGCAAGATTTTTGATAGAACAATAGCATCAGAACATTTTAACTGAGGGAATAAAGCAATTACCAGTCCAATTTGCAACTTCATGATAGTGGAGGAACAGCATTTATGCTTATCTTGATCACAGTAATTTCTCAAGGGAGATAACTATTAAATGTTAATCATAGGGTACTTCAATGTATTTGGTTTAGTTCGATTTATTTGTCTAATGACATATCAACCTGTTATGGGTTATTTAATGCTAAAATTTGATACAACTAATTTGCACATGTGTTGTATACTGGGTCCTAGAAAGTTTCAGTATACTAGTACATACTAATTCGTGGTTCGCAGCAGAGTGCCATGAATTAGTATTACATAGAAAGTTCATGTAAAGGTCTCGATATGTCTTCCACCACTGTAGTATAAACAACAGTAAACAAGTCGTCATGGAGCAGTTCATCTACTCTTAGAAAAGGTAAAATAGGCTAGTCCACAACAACACACATATGGTTTCAAGTATTCCTATCAAATACCAATGATTTATGCACAATCATATGGTTTCAAGTAACTATTCCGATTTGATAATAATAATAATAATAATAATAATAATCTATTTGACCCATAGATCTATTGGATCTATAGATCCATTTGACCCATAGATAGGACAAGTAATACCCCTCCAGTTTAGAGTGGACCCAGGAGTAATGGCAATGAAGAGGTACTCTACATTGCTCAGGTTTCAAGTGTTTCCCACTAATAATAATAATAATAATAATAATGATAATAATTTTCATAACATTTGTTTGACACATAGACTGAATCCTCATAAGGTTAGAGTGAACCTTGAGGTAAAGGCAATGAAAGTGTGATTTCCCCTCTTCCCCGAACTCTGGAACTGGAGCCTCATCAACAACTCCAGTTTAGTGTCCTATCAAGGAAACCTATTATTTTTTGAGGTGGGTGACTTATCTCTGTATGAGATGTAGGAGATGCTGCTTTTTATATATTATTTTATATATAAGATGTGATGCTGAGCTTAATGACAGACAAAGCAAGTAATAATAAGAATAAGAACAAGAAATCACATATGATACAACATATGTGTGTACATATAATTAATGGTCATGCCGGGTCATTGGCCAAATGGTTAGAGTGCTCGCTAATGGTCCAGGAGACTGGGGTTCAATCCCAGGTTGAGTCATACCAAAGACTAAAAAAATTGCTTAACACTCAGTATTATAAGGTACGGATCAAGGGTAAAGTGTAGCAATCCAGGGAAAGGAGTAGTGCCCTCCCCTACACATTGCTGTAGTAGCTATTGAAAAGGTAGCCTTCAGGTCACCCTTGACTGAGGTTGCCAAGTATTCTCTACTATTTTATCATGGGTGGAAGGAAAAAGGATATATATATATATATATATATATATATATATATATATATATATATATATATATATATATATATACCTTTCCGAAGGGCATTAATATGAAATGAAACAAAAACAACCTTGATCAGAAAATGACCTTGGCAAAGTAAGTTTATTACATATTGTATATAGTACATATAGTTATTATACATATATATTTGGGTGAGTCAGAAGTTTTGCACTATTTGTGTATATGATAGTGTCCAAAATAAACACTAGGAACTTGATGGAATCAAACTGATGCCATACCCAGCATATAGTCTGAACCCAGCTCCCTGAGATAATTACTTTTTCCAATCTATGGCTATTTTCCTGTGTTTGCAACTCTTCAATAACCAAGAGTAGGTAGAAGCTTCATTGAAAGAATTCTTTGTCTCTGAAGGACAAGAACTAATATCAGCACCAGATAAAAAAATCTGGCAGAAAAGTGGTTTTAGACAGTACAACATGATGGCCTCTACTTTGAGTGCTTTGACTGCTTTTGTTGTATTTTGAAGTATAAAGTAAATAATTTACCAAAATATTAAAAAACCTTTGACTCACCCAATATATATATATATATATATATATATATATATATATATATAAAAGTAAGTAAATTAAGTTGGTGACCATAGTCGAGAGCAACCAGAAGGCTTAATAGCTTATACACCAAGGTATAGGGGAGGGTGCTACTCCTTTCCCTGAATTGCTCCACTTTACCCTTGATACGTACCTTTTATTGCTGCAGT
>OY757925.1:79631843-79651843 GCA_963585895.1 Sepioteuthis lessoniana | reverse complement strand
TTGTCTCATCAATACCAATGAAGAAGCAGACATCATCACCTTCCACAACAAACTATGTTCTCTTGTCCAACGCTTTCCCAAACTCTATGTTCTAATCCTTGGTGGAGACATGAATGTTCAAATTGGCAAAAACAAAAATAACAAATTTTGCTTACACAACTCCTCAAACAGAAATGGGGAATATCTAGCAGACTTTTCACCTGAGAGCTGGTTAGCATTCCTTAATACTAAATTCCCCAAAAGAGAAGCAAAATTATGGACTTACACCTACATAAATAACTCTAAAACATAGCTAGATTATATATTCCTGTTATATTTAGCGTATGGTGGCAAGGAAAAGACAAACACAAGTTGAAAGTTTTTTAAACAATTATATTAACAAAAAAGAAAAACAAGGCGATAAAGCGAAGAATCAACAGTACAAAATTGTAGCGTACAATATCAAGTGAAAGAGTGAATCGATTGTGTGTGAAGCCAGAGTTCATGTACGGTCACGTATGTTATAAGTTAAGGAACTCACTTGGTGGGTATGGTGGTATAAGGGTGGTAAGGGTATCAGATGATCTCGGTGGTAGTAATAGTTGTGGACGGGGTGGCATTGTAGCTAAGTCTGCAGTTGTCACAGCAGGAGGTGTGTCAAAAATCCGTCAGAGTTCAGATGAGTTTTTATGGCCGTAGCGTGTTCTTCCCTTCCACCCTCGAAAGGCCAGTCTGACGCCTTTGAATATTTTCGCTGCTTAAATAGCTAAACTTTGGATCAAGTCGGTTCTGGGAATTTTTTTAGGGGGAAGATTTATGATTAGCTGGAAAAGGGTATTTTGTTAATGTGAATTAATTTCTTGCATTCTCACCCAGAAGCCCTGTGCGGAGCCTCTTGTGCAAAGACACATTTTATTCATTGTCTCGGCAGCAGCTATCAGGCTAACATCCGGTCGAATGCTACCCTTCTCCAGCCTCATGTATGTTTTTTGAATGAAATCGTAAATCGGGAGAGATCTGAATCCTGCTATATAACATTCCTAAATAAGAAGAGGATCAATAGTGCTGTGAACTATGTGGTATACTCCTCTTTTGAAGGAGTATCTTCCAATCACAGAATCATTATAGCAAAGATAGGCCTGTGTTTATGTAGAAATAAGAAACAGTCTAAACTACACAATACAACTACTCCTCACTTACTAATAGAGATAGACATTAGCTATAGATATATGGTAACTTTAAGAAACATTTGATACTCTTCAGGAGATATCTGAAACACATACTCTGAATGACAAAACTGCTCTCATGAAACCAGCAGCAGAGGGCATTCTAGCCAAATGTAGAGTTTCATGGGAGTCACTAGTAGTTAGGAAAAAATGAGATAGCATGAAAATAGCATCCTTACTTAATGAAAGAAACCCAGCAAATATCAATGCCCAGAGACTTAATAAAGCCCAGCGAGAACTAACAAATACCAAAAAGAACAACAAGAATACATTCAATTAAATACAAATCAATAAAGATGAAAGAACCTCAGGAGCAAAACTAAAAGCTGCCAGCCAAGAAGAAAGAATTCAGAAGTGGAAAGAACATTTCAAGAATCTGCATGCCAACTCCCCTAAAGTCACTGATAAACAATCAAAAAATTATTAATAGCCAACTAAACATCAAACAGTTTACAGAGTAAGAACTTGATGTGGATGATCTAGCACTTCTTACAAATACAGCTGCCCAAGCTGAATCTCTAATGCATATCCTAGAGCAATCAGCAAGAGGCATTAGCCTCCATGTGAATGCAAATAAAACAGAGAATGTGTGTTTTAAATGAGAAGGAGTCATCTTCACTTGAAGAGCCAGGCCTCTAAAATTAATAGACAAAATCACATACCTTGACAGCAATATCTCATCTACTGAAAATGATGTCAGCATACGCCTAGCAAATGATAGACTGCTATCGATCATATGGAAGTCTTATCTATCTAATAAAATAAAACAGGATTTTTCCAAGCCATGGCAGTGTCAATACTACTGTATGGATGCTAACAAAACGCATGGAGATAAATCTAGATTTGAACTACACAAGAATGCTACTTGCTGTTTTGAACAAATCCTGGAAGTAACACCCCACAAAACAGCTGCTGTATGGCCACTTACCTCCCATCTCAAAAATTTTCCAAGTAAGATGAACAAGACAAGTGGAACACTACCGGAGAAGCAAGGATGAACTCATAAGTGACATTCTTCTATGGATCTCTGTACTTGGACTCGCCAGTGTTGGTTGACCAGCAAGAACTACAGTTCTGTGTGAACACAGGATGTAATTTGGAATACCTGCTGTGAGTGATGGATGAAAGGGATGGATAGAGGGTCCGGGAATTCCCTGCTGTCAGTACAACTTGATGACGAGCTGACAAAGAAAAGAAGCAGAAGGTACCCTGCAAAAACAATTACCGATGCCAACTACGCTGATGACATAGCAATACTGGCAAATACACCCAACCAAGCCGAAACACTACTGCATAGTTTGGAACGAGCTGCCGCAGGCATCGGCCTCCATGTCAATGCACACAAAACTGAATATATGTGCTTTAATCAGACAGGCGACATTTCCACACTTGAGGGAACCTCTCTGAAACTGGTGGACAGATTCACCTTTCTAGGAAGCAGTGTCTCATCAACCGAAAAAGACATCGACACGCAGCTAACAAAGGCATGGACTGCTATTGATAAGCTATCGATCATATGGAAATCAGACCTGACCAATAAAATGAAAGGCAGTTTCTTCCAGGCAGCAGTCTTGTCGATACTGCTGTATGGATGCACCACGTGGACACTAACAAAATGGCTGGAGAAGAAGCTAGACGGCAATTACACAAGAATGCTGCAAGCAATATTGAACAAATCCTGGCAGCAACACCCCACAAAGCACCAACTATATGGTCAGCTGCCTCCCATCACGAAAACTATCCAAGTTAGAAGAACCAGACATGCAGGACACTGCTGGAGAAGCAGGGATGAGCTCATAAGTGATGTACTCCTATGGACCCCCTCATATGGCCGAGTAAAAGCAGGATGACCAGCTAGAACATACATACAGCAGCTATGTGAGGATACAGGATGTAGCCCTGAAGACCTGCCTGAGGTGATGAACGATAGGGAGAAGTGGTGAGAGAGGGTCAGGGATATCCGTGCTAGTGGCACGACATGATGATGATGATGATATATATAAGATAACTTATTGAATAATAGCACTTACGGTAAGGGAAAAAAAAACCTGCAAGTAATTCAAAGATAAAAATATACAACAAATCAGTCTAGGGGAAAAATATATATATATATTGGAAAAAAAAAAGAAGGCCAACCTTGTCATATCAATTGAAAAAAATCAACACATATACAACTGATTGGTCAAAAGAAAAAAACACTGTAATTGCTGCTAAGCTACAAGTGCAAAAAATTGCTCAATATTAAGTAGAGCAAAATAGTTGCAAAAATTATTTTGTGAGTCAGGAACTAACCTACTACAGTTTCGCCTAAGCGGCTCATCAGGATACCTAATCCCGATTAGGTACCCTGATGAGCCACTTAGGCGAAACTGTATTAGGTTAGTTCCTGACTCACAAAATAATTTTTGTCACTATATATATATATATATATATACACACAGTGTATTTCAGAAAAATTGATGTAATTTAGTAATCTAATAACTTGACTACTTCTCATTTAAATGATCTTAAATTGTAACGTGTAGAAATAAATTAAAATCCTATGGTTTTTTTTTTGTTTTTTTTCAGGTATAGAAATGCTATTCATTGGAAAAAGAAAGGTGTTTAACCATTAAACATATATGGATGGGCTGAAAAGTTCATATGATGACATCATATCTATCTATAACATTTTTAACCAATAGGATCCAAGCACTGAAACACTAATGAAAGAAGTGTGTAAACTGCAAGGGAGACAATGTTGAAGAATGAACCTCATTTGAGCACATTCCATGAGTGTATCTTGGTCAGCCTATGAACTTTTCAGCCGACCCTTGTAGAATTTTGAGTTGTTTCTACACATGCGGTTATGATTTGAAATCATTTGATTGGGAATTGGTTAATTTATTAGATTACAAAATATTGTCGATTTTTCTGAAATATCCAATACGTCTCAAATGATATCACACTTTTTGAAACACCCTGTGTGTGTGTGTGTATATATATATATATATACCTCTAAAAAGTCTGGTAACACATCAAATACCGTTATAAAAGCAGTGAAGATGAGGACAATTGGTTAGTCAATTTGTAGAATAAGTGCATTTCTTCATCTCAGGACTGCAAGTTGCAAATGAATGCACATTCTACAGAATGACAAGTGAAATATCAATGAACTCACCCAGAGCTGAGAGAACAGCAGCTGACCAGAAAACCTCTCCAAGAAGTGCTGGGAGATAAAGTAGGCCTCCCATTCGTTCACCATATTTGATTTGGAAGGGATCCAGCATGGTGACATAACCTGAGGTTCGCATTTTCTCAGCAAAGAATAGACCGCCTGAAAGAAAAGAAAATGTCAAAGATTACCAATGGTAGTTTTAATCTTTCACTTAAAAAAGCTAACATTTTGTTAATCATATTTACCAACCGCTCTGCTCGGGCAGGATATGACACAAGGTCATTTTTTAAGTGGAGTTTAACAGGTTTGAATTCAGAGTTTTCCTTCTCCTAGACTAGTTGCCTTACCAAGGCTGAAGAACCTAGTCTGCCCTACTATTTACCCATAGCTGGAGGGAGAATAATTGGATTCATACCTTTCCCAAGGGTATTAGTGCAATGTGAAATGCAATCAATCTCGTCCAGGATTTGAACATTTTGTTAAAGACAAATACTTGGGTGAGTCAAAAATTTTGCAATATTTTGGTAATATGAGGCAAAATTCAGTTGCTCTAAATGCTTTTGCCAAGACTGTGAATGTGATGAACCATACTGAATTCGTCTTCCGATTCTCGACTCTTCCAGGTTCTTTTCCTACCATATCAATTACAGTTGGTATCACCATCACTCGTATATACCAATTATGATTATTGCTTTTTTTTCTTTTCGTTTGCCTTTACAAATTGCAGAAAAAATGATTTACTTACCAAATATAAGACTGAGGGCATATCCAACTGGGGCCTGGCACCACAATAACCCATCTCGAACAATAATTTCTGCGGTTCCATTGATGTAAGCTCCTCCTACCCAAGTTGCTGTTAAAGAAAAAAAAAAAGAAAAGAGAGAGCCACTTTAAAAATAATTCTGTCTTTCTCTTGAGCATAATTAAGAGAATATATTAGATTTAGTGTATATCAGCTTCCACTCTTCAGTAATTTTCCCCAAATAACTCATTTCTGGCATCCTACACCTGTTAATTGTGCTCTGAGGGGAGGTTCATAACATTTTGCAACTATAATCAAGGTATTATAGGCATCCGGTGGTTAGGCTCCAGTTCTGGAGTTGTGGGGAGTGTGAAGTATCCCTTAACTGCCATTACTCCCAGGCTCACAACTTACAGTGGTAGTAGCTGTTAGGGTCCTTTCTAGGAGGCAAATAGATGTGTTTGCAAATTATTAGTATAAGATAAAAATATTGTGAATTGAATTACCATGACCAGAAAATCTGGTGAACACTTACGCATGACATACGGAAACACTGGACAGTTGTTTCGACCTTATTAGGTCTCATCAGCAGTGTATACTGTGATCTCCACCACTGGAGATTGAACCAGTGACCACAGATTGCAGAGCCAAAACTCTACAATAAGCCATATTGCACACAAGTGATGCCAAATTAACTAGTCATGGTAATTACGCGGCCAATTAACCTGAATGTGTCTTTTAAGTTACATCCGTAGTCTTTACAAGGGACATGGTCCCCTTCAGGGCCACGTCTTCCCAAGAGGATTAGAAATATGCATCCACATAATTATTATGACCACAAAGGCAAGGATATAGATCTACATTTTCTTTTTTTTTTTTCAAGTAGAGGAATTATATTGTGGTGGAGATCACTGTATGCACTGCTGATGAGACCTAGTAAGGTCGAAACAGCTGTCCAGTGTTTCCATATGTCATGCGTAATTAAATTCACAATATAATTTCTCTACTTAAAGAAAAAAGAAAATATAGATAAAAATACTTAAAATCATTTAATTGTGTGTAAAAACAGAAGAAACTATGCAAAAAATGTAAATATAGTATGTTCCATGCATGCAATGCTGAAACTTCTAGGCATAATATAAGCCAATATGGGTTGATATACCATTAAAAACAATCAATAATATGATATAAAGTATGTTTTCCTAACCATGGAAAAAAATAGTAAAACAGAATGGGCTTTTTCGCTTTGCTAGGCAATAAATCTAGAGCTAAGAGGAAATTAAATACAAAACTAGGTGGGTATGAGGCTAACAACTCCATCTTGTCAAAGAAACTTTACATTTGAAATTGCAGTATTATCACTGACATATCCAAGTGAAGTTAGAAATGAAAGCTAACAGAATGAGAAAGAAAAAAAAACAGTTTCAAAAATCAGATTGATATAAATACAATAACATATGTTGAATAATAATTGTTTAAGTGTCTGTTTCGGACAGAAATCTCTGGAATTATCCATTTCTTATGGGTAGTGTAGTTTATACCATTCTCTAAATAGACACTTTAACACTTATTATTTAACAACTATCCCCCATTTTTATTTTTTTATGATCTCAGACATTCAATAACGTATCACAGTAATTTTGATGAAGAGGACACCTCTTTTTGTCAAAATATCTGTCATCTGGTGTTCTTGTACCCCCCCGCCAAAAAAAACACATCAAGAATAATTCATAAATTATTTAGAAATAAACAAAAAAAAAATACATAGCCCAGTTGGCTGGAACTCCCCCATGAATATCCTGGAAACAAATGTGGAGTACTTCTTCATTATCATTACTTCCAGGTCCACTCTGACCTGGATTGGTTGTACCTGTTTGAGTTCCATCTATGGGTCAAATAGTACTGTTTAATCACTTGAAAACATTTAACTGTACAAACAAATGATAAATATTAAATTGAATTATAAGATAGCAATACTTAAAACCATTTAACTATGTACAAAAAATAAGTAGCTATACTTAAAACCATTAAATGTATGCAAACAAATGAGCACTGAGTCATTTTAAAAAATTTACATTAAAACTATTCACTTTAAAATCATATGGTTAAACACAACTTGGCATTAAATAACCATCAAAGGTTGATATGCCATTAAACCAAATAGCCTAAGCCTAAGCAGAAAATATGCAGGTAAAACTTCCAGAAACTAACATGAGAATATTGCAGAAACCTGAAATGAACAACACACTTAATGCCATGATATACCAAAAACTTTAACATAAAAAATTAAAAAAAGAACATACTAGGGTGAGTCAAAAGTTTTGCTGTATTTTGCCAAGGTTGTGAAGGTGACAAATCTTACTAGACTGTGAGATGCTGAGCTCACCTGATACTCTCTGATTGCTACTCACTGGATTTGTCTCTCTGGTTTGGAGCCCAAACTCTATGGTTTTAGCCCTACTTGACCATGCTTAATCATCAAGGTTCTTGCAACCCAAGTGAAACTTCTTAAACCGTCTAGTTACTGCACTGTGATCAACTATCTTCACCTTTCGCACAGCAAATATTTTTCAGCTGCTTCTGTGACATTGTGGCCAGTTTGAATTTATAAAGCAAAAATTCCCTAATTAACCTACATTGTATGTTCATAAGTGTGGCTTTCAAATGACACATAGAGTGAAACAGTGCATGTGGCAGTGTACCCACTACCACAATACTACCAACCACAGTTTTAACTGCTTTTGTTACATGATATACATGCCACAAACTAGTATGTACCAGAATATTGCAAAACTTTTGATTCACTCTTGTAAGTATCATGATGATGATGATTTAATGTACTTTAAACCATAAATCTCTTTGACCTGATTGGCTGGGGCTGCAGAATAAACTAACTGCATCTCTGCAGAGGAGTAAGACTCCCCCACCAATGGGTATTCTGGATATGACACTAAACAATCTGATGGTGAGGCTCCAGTAATGTTGGAGCTTTGGGGAAGGCAGAGTACTCCTTTATTGCCATTGCTCCCAGGTCCACTCTGGGCCTGGAGTGGTAGCACCTCATAGGGTCATATTTATAGGTCAAATAGAACTAAACTGTATACTTATGCTAAACTGAATTGGTTGAAATAGAACTGTTTATATGTATAAAAATTGATTTGGCATTAAATATCCTACAATACTTGATAGACCATAAAACCAAACCAAACCAAACCAACTGATTAATAAATAGTAAATAGAATTATTTGTATTGGATAGAAATGGTAACCATTTAACTGTGTGAAAAAAAATGAGCTCATTTAAAGAATGTTATCACCAAAATGTGTTTACAATCATTTATTTAATGTATATGTATTAGGACCACCACAAAAAGAGTCAAAGTTATCTCATCTCGACCATTGAAGAGACAGTTCACCCCCAGCTAATAGGTGCATGCTGGGAGACAGAAAAGAGGGACTTTCACCGTGACACCAGGAACGCGGCATGCATGACTTTTCTAGGCTCTCAATGACTGTCTTTATCTAATTTTAACAACCATTAGCTTTCCTTATTTTCCACAAAAATAAATTGCCTAGTTTATTCCCAATACTCGGCGAGTGTGTTATTTTTCCGTAACAGTTTTATTTTGTTATGTTAAAAATTGCTTCCAGTCCACTTTGGCCTGGAGTGGTAGCATCTGATTGGGGCCTATCTATTGGTCATGCTAAACTGAATTGTTTGAAATAGAACTATTTTCGACATTTAAATTGTGTACTTATGTTTATTGGTTGAAATGGAACTGTTTATATGTATAAAAATGGATTTGGTATTAAATAACCTACAATAATTGATATGCCATCAAACCAAGCCAAACCAGTTAAGTGTGTGCAAAAAAATGAGCTCAGTTTCTTTTAAAAATGTTATCAACAAAATGTTTTTATAAATCACATATTTAATATATATGTATATAGAATATTTGGCATTAACTAACATCCAAAGATTGATGTACCATAAAACACAAACAAACAAATAGTAATGCTTTCATTAATTCTTCATCCCTGATAATCTCTTTTTTTGATTTTAAAAGTATTTCTACAGTAATATCTTTAACAATGAATTTACAGTATAATTTTATTCATGATATTAAAAAAAATAATATAAATTTATATATAAATAGCAATACTTGTAACTACTCCACGGTCTGCAAATAAATGATTAATATTGAATAGAATTATTCGTACTAGATAGCAATAATTGAAACCGATGTTAACTAAACGGCTGGAGAAGAAGCTAGACGGCAATTACACAAGAATGCTGCGAGCAATATTGAACAAGTCCTGGTGGCAACACCCCACAAAGCATCAACTATACGGCCACCTGCCTCCTATCACAAAAACTATCCAAGTTAGAAGAACCAGACATGCAGGACACTGCTGGAGAAGCAGGGACGAGCTCATAAGTGATGTACTCCCCACATATGGCCGAGCAAAAGCAGGATGACCAGCTCGAACATACATTCAGCAGCTATGTGAGGATACAGGATGTAGCTCTGAAGACCTGCCAGAGGCAATGAACGATAGGGAGAAGTGGCAAGAGAGGGTCAGGGATATCCATGCTAGTGGTACGATATGATGATGATGATGATGATGAATTGTGTAGAAACAATAGCAAAACTAGTGTTTAAGCAAATTAGTCGTAAATCATTTAAAAATGAAATTACCAACAATCTAATCTCTTGCAATTTTATGTACACCTTTTTAAATGTGTGCAGCAAATGACTGATATTAAATTGTTACTGTTACCGAGGAATACTTTAAACCATTTAACTGTGTGAAAACAAATGATTAATAGTAAATAGAATTATTCAGATTTGATAGAAATACTTTAAACCATTTAACTGTGTGCAAACAAATGACTAATAGTAAATAGAATTATTCATATTAGATAGAAATACTTAAAACCGTTTTACTGTGTACAAGAGAAATGAGCTCAGGCTTGTCTAAAGATGTATCTTCAAAATGTGTTTACAAATCATATATTTAATATATATGTAAAAACAGGATTGGGTATTAAATAACCAACAGTGGTTGATATGCCATAAAACCTAACCAATAAGAGTTTTCCTTCTCCTAGATTGGTTGCCTTATTAAGGCTAGTAAACAAGGTCTGCTCTCCTATTTACTTCTACTGCTAGATGGAGAAGAGTTGGATTCATACCATTCCAAAAGGCATTAGTGTGAAATGCAAACAACTTCCAGCTTCTGAACTTAGACCATCAATTCCATGTCCTTATAACAATAACTTTTACATTATATGTGCATATATATATATATATATATATATATATATATATGTGTGTGTGTGTGTGTGTGTGTGTGTGTGTGTGTGTGTGTTTGTATATATAAAGTAAAGTTGGCGACCATAGCCGAAGGTGACCTGAAGGCTCCCTTTTTAATAGCTACTACACCAAAGTGTAAGGGAGATTGCTACTCCTTTCCCTGGATTGCTCCACTCTACCCTTGATCCTTACCTTATAATTCTGAGTGTTAAGCAAGGTAGCGTCAAGTATCATTATTTGAGTCTTTGGTATGACTCGACTTGGGATTGAACCCAGGTCTCCTGGGCCATTGCCGAACACTCTAACCATTATACCAATGTCCTCTTTCTCTCTCTCTCACTATATATATATATAGTTGAGTTAGATAATCGGGTGCTAGAGCAATTATATTCAAAAGAACTATTTTACTAAGCAGATTTGTCAAAAATTTTATGGTTTCGAAAAACTTTTCCTATTTAATAATGATGATAATCATTTGTTTGCGCACAAGTAAATGGTTTCAAGTATTCTTATCTTAAGTGTTCACCAATGGCCCGGGAGACCAGGGTTCAATCCCAGGTCGAGTCATACCAAAGACTCTAACAAGAGTACTTGATGCTGCCTTGCTTAACACTCAGCATTATAAGGTATAGATCAAGGGTAAAGTGGAGCAATCCAGGGAAAGGAGTAGTGCCCTCCTCTACACCTTGGTGTAGTAGCTATCGAAAAGGGTGCCTTCAGGTCACCTTCGACTACAGCTACCAACTTATATAGTGATAGCGTTTGCCAATGGTGTGGGAGATAGGGGTTCAATCCCAGGTCGAGTCATACCAAAGACACAAAAAATGGTACTTGATGCCACCTTGCTTAACATTCAGCATTATAAGGTACAGATCAAGGGTAAAGTGGAGCAATCCATGGAAAGGAGTAGTGCCCTCTCTTACACCTCAGTGTAGTATCTATTGAAAAGGGAGCCTTCGGGTCACGCTCGACTAAGGTTGCCAACTTTACTTTTCTATATAGGGACAACTTAATACCTTGCAACACAATATTACTACCAGACTGTATAAAAACAAAGATGAACAACTTTTGGATATTATTAAACTGATGTGGTTCATTAAAATATTTCAGTCGCCTCTTGATATCCCATTTATTTTAAATGTGTACCTAAGAAATATGATTGGAACCTGTGGAGGTGTATGGCTACCAGATTGATAATCAGTGCTATAATGCATCATGTTCAAAAGGTTAATTTATTGAAGGCTTAAATTTTGGGGAACTCAAGGACAGAATAAATGGAGGTTTATTAATGAAGGTAAACACAGGTGTCTTTTTATAGAAGTGTTAGAGCCAAAGATTATATCAATAAACTAAAACATGAGCTAATATTGGCCAATTGTCTGTCTTTGTACTGACACTTCTAGGATTATTTTTACAGCCTGGAATACACATTCTTGTCTGGGCTGATGAAATGTCCAATATATAGAATCTTTGCAGAACACTTGGCTCACTATGATCATAGCTTATAATATCTATGAATACAACCCAAATAAAGTTTTTCACATGTTCATTATGGCTGCTTACAATTGCTAAATCAAACAACCCATGAATTTGTCGACAAATATCTAAAAAATTACAGAAATGCATTATCCATTTTAGTCTTCAACACTCTTAATTCTTTTTATTTTCTTTTTCTATACAATAAGGTTTTTATTGGCAAGATATATATAAGTTTCATGGTTATATAAAAACTTATTGATAATTGAACGGAATTTAAAGGATTACTTTTGGTGGCTTATAAAATGCACTTATATCCTATTTACCAACCTCTCCGCTCGTGCAGGATATGACACAAGGTCAATTTTTAAGTTTGAATTCAGAGTTTTCCTTCTCCTAGACTAGTTGCCTCACCAAAGCTGAAGAACCTAGTCTACCCTACTATTTACCCATAGCTGGAGGGAGAATAATTGGATTCATACCTTTCCCAAGGGTATTAGTGCCATGTGAAATGCAATCAGTCTCGTCCAGGATTTGAACTTGTGTCGCCGTGTCCATTTCCTGCGACGATAACCATGACACCACGAGCACCTCCTGCAGTTATATAGAGGTGCTTGTGGTGCAATGGTTACTGTCTAAGGAAATGGACATGTCAACCTTAGTTCAAATCCTGGATGAGATTATTTGCATTTCATATAGCATTCATACCCTTGCGAAAGGTATACATCCAACTATTCTCCCTGTAGCCATGGGTGAATAACAGGGCAGACTGTACTCTTTAACCTTTGTATGACAACCAGTCTAGGAGAAGGAAAACTCTGCTTCAAATTGACCTGATGTCACGTCCTGTTTGTGTGGAGGGGTTGGGTAAATATGTATAAGATGCACTTTCTTTTTAAAAAGCTAACCCTTAAAATCAGTTTCTGTTTAACATGTCATAAGCTCAACTACTGATTTATGAATCTCCTATTCTGTAGTTCCACACAGGTTATTATGAATTTCCCTAAATTTTTAGTGTCTTGGATTGGACACTAAAATACATTTTGTGGTGAGGTTCCAGTTTATAACTTCTTATAACTATTCTTAGTAGAAAAAACTTGCACTCAGTTATAAGTTCAAGTATTCCTATCTAATCCAAATAATTTGTACTTAGTTGTATGATTTCAAGTATTCCTATCTCATACAAATAATTTGCTCTCGGTTATGTTGTTTCAAGTATTTCTATCTAATACAAATAACAGTGAGGTATGTTTTGCCTAATGGTTATTGTTATTATGGAATAGGCAACCATAGTTTAAATCCTAGATAAGGCTGCTTGTATTTCAGTTCACACTTATGTTTTTGAGAAAAGCATGAACCCATCTGGTCTCCCTCCCCCTGGATATGAGTAAATGGTAAAGTTGATAGGATTCTTTAGTTTTGGTTAGGTAACCAGTTTAGGAGAAGGAAAATTCTGAATTTAAACCAGTTTTATCCTGCTTAAAAATTTACCTTGTATCATATTCTGGTAAAGGGTTAGACTAAAGGCATAATAATTTGCTAACAGATCTATTTGACTCAGAGATGGGACCCTTACAAGTACTACTACTCCAGTTCAGAGTGGCCCTGGGAGTAATGGCAATGAAGGAGTGAGTTCACATTACCCATAGCTCTAGAACTGGAGCCTCACCACCAGATGCAGTTTACTGTCATACCCAGGACATACAAGCATAGAATTTGGTTGTAAAAAGCATGAAAATTTATTTTAATTTAATAACAAAGAAATAGTTATTTGTTGCCTAAATATAGATAAAATACTATTATCAATATCTACTGCATTGAATATTTTCTATTTTTTCGTCAAGGTGTAGGAATATTACTTGTGAGTTATGATGATATAAGATATTTATATTTTCGAAGATTTTAAATATAGCTTCCAGCAGAGAAGGCGAATATCAATATTATATCTACTTAATTTCTACTGCTTCTTACTGGAAATTTTTGACAAATCTGCTTAGTAAAGTAGTTCTCTCTTATATCATTCTTCCTTTACCCAGTTATTGAACTGAACAGTATTTTTTAAACTGAACAAGGTTTGTTTGGTGGTGGGTTTTATGGCATATCAACCTTTGTAGGTTATTTAATGCCAAATCCATTTTTATGTAAATAATCTGTTCTATTTAAAACAATTCAGTTCAGCATAAGTACACAGTTTAATTGTCAAAAACATTTCCATTTCAAACTATTCAAACAGTTATATGTAATAATTCAGTTAAGTGTAAATACAGTTTTAATGTTGAAAAACAGTTCTATTTGAAATAATTCAGTTAAGCATAAGCATGCAGTTTAAATGTAAGTACGGTTTAATTGTCAAAAACATTTCTATTTCAAGCTCTTCAGTTTATTCAAACAATTCATTTTAGCATAAGTATGCTGTTAGTTCTATTTAACCCATAGATAGGGCCCTATCAGGTGCTACTACTCCGGGCCAGAACTGAACAAGGATATATATATATATATATGTGTATTATTCTGTCCAGTTAAACCAGAGTTGGGAGTAATTCCTTCAGGACAAGAAAATCATTCAAAAGCTGAACATTTAAATTTTCCTGTCCTCTCCCTCCCCCATGTCTATTCTGTTTTATTTTATCCATAAGATCTCAAAAAGTCCTGTTATTTTTTTCTTCGTGTTTTTGGTTTACATCAGAAACACAAAACAGGATGGAAATAAATTTATAATCCTAAAATAACTGGTCTTTGGTTTTTTCTTTAAGAAAATATATATATATATATATATATATATATGCTACCCCATGGGGGTTGAGCTCTCTGGCAAAGGAATTGCCGGCCGCCGCTAATTCGAAAGAATTGGGCACTCTGGTAGCCGATAGGGTATAAAAAATGTAAACAAAGGCTGCTGCTGCTGTTTCTAAAAAAAATACCTTAAAATTCCCTTAGCCAACGTGGTCTGCTTAGTGGACGAGTGGTCTGAAACACAGTCTAACGTAAAGTTGGACGGGTTTTGATCCCGGCTTCGAGTGTCCTGCGTGTCTAGCCACACTGAAGAGTTTTGATAGAATGAAACAGTCTGTCTGTGGATGACTATATATATATATATATATTATTTGTTTGTTATGCCTCCTTGGGCATCTCCACTTTTTACTATCTTTTCACATCAACCTTTAAAAAATTAGAATCTTTACACAGAAGATATACACTATCATTACAATATCTACATACAGATCAAATTCTGTTCAGTAATTCACCTGATAGTTTTCAAAAATACCTTCTTAAATTCTTATTTATATTCTTTCCATTTTTTTCTAAAATCATCCAATCTAATCTTTAAATTTTCTCCACATTTGCTCTTTTTGATTTGATTCAGCAATATATTCTCAAAATATATTACTCTATTAGCAAAAAAGTCTAATTTGTAGATTTAGTTTTTTTAAAATCTGTCTTGACAGTAAATTTCCAGTTTGAGGAGAAATATTAAAAAATGTCTATCATAATTAGAAATTCCATTAATTATTTTGAAGTTTTCAATTAGATTACCTCTTATTCTTCTTTCTAGTAAAGTAAGTAAGAGACTGCAGTCGAGGGTGACCACAAGGCTCCCTTTTCAATAGCTACTACACCCAGGTGTAGGGGAGTCTGCTACTCCTTTCGCGGGATTGCTCCACTTTACTCTTGAGACATACATTATATTGCTGAGTGTTAAGCAAAGAGGTATCAAGTACCATTTTAAAAGTCTTTGGTATGACTCGACGTGGGATTGAACCCCGGTCTCATGGACTATTGGCGAATCCTTATTTCTCCAATCTTTTACTTTTTATTATTTATGCTCATTGGCCTAGTGGGTAGAGTGTTTGCCAATGGTCAGGGAGACCTGGGTTCAATCTGGGTCGCGTCATACCAAAGACTTTAAAAATGGTACTTGATGCCTCCTTGCTTAACACTCAGCAATATAAGGTATGTATCAAGAGTAAAGTGGAGCAATCCAGGGAAAGGAGTAGCACTCTCCCCTACATCTCGGTGTAGTAGCTATTGAAAAGAGAGCCTTCTGGTCACCCTCAGCTATGATCGCCAACTTTACTTTATATGCCCTCCAATTTCAATATTTTCACAATGGAGCCCAGTCCTGAATACAATATTCTACATGGAGTCTTTTTAGGGTTTTAAATATTTTTAAAAGATTTGCCTCCCTTGAAATAAAATTTCTAACCATCCAGCTAATCATTTTATTTACCCTTGATACAATAGACAAAATATGATTGTCAGCTTTAAATGTATCATCAAAACTGACCCCTACATTACATTCTTCATCTACTTTAAAAAAAAAAATCTATATTCAACTTTATTGCAAAGTAAATAAACTCAATGTGATGAGATCAGAGCCTGGATGAGGTTGTTAGCCAATTCTCTTCCATTTAATTCCCTTGGGAAAACAGGAATTCATCTATACTCCCTTCAGCTATGGATAAAGTAATATAGCAGATTGGGCTTTCTTACCGAGGTGGAGAAACCAGTTAAAGAGAAGGGAAAAATATTGAATTCAGAAATTCGGAAATTTTTGGTACATTAGTACACCTTTCTTCTGTCATTAGCTTATCCAAAAAACTGTAGCTGGTTCTACACTAATCTTTATCACTATAAACAAATCCCTCCCAGCTATAGGTTAAATAGTACCACTACTGTTCTAGGAGAATGGCTTTGGCATTAAATAACCTACAAAGGTTGATATGCCATTAAACAAAGAAACCAAACCAAATCCTGTGTAGGTTGTCAAATGGTTCACATCTTAAACTGAACTATTGGACTCTCATATATATATATATATATATATATAACAGTGTTTGGAGAGGCTGTAAAAACAAATGCAAATTAAATTTACTTTAAGATACGCATCAAGGGTAAAGTGGAGCAATCTAGGGAAAGAAGTAGCACCCTCCCCTATGCCTCAATGTAGTTGCAATTCAAAAGGGAGCCTTCTGGTTGCCCTCAACTACGGTCACCAACTTTTACTTACTATTCCTTAAAAAAGTTTGAAAGACAGATTTAAACTTTTTTTTAATATTTTTGTATGTTCTACTACTTATGAAATATTCTTGCAGTCAAAACAAATGAAAGTCTGTTGGTGCTACATCCGGTAAAAATGGAGGATGTTATAGAATCTTCTATCCTAATGATCTTATTAAGTTTGTTTTGTGGAATATGTCTTTGCATTGTTATGCAAGAGAATAGCACCTTCTCTCTTTACCGAAATAGGAAAATTTCAACATGATGTTTTGTTTACCTCCTCAAGTTGCTGGCTATAAATACCTACTGTGATGGTCCTTCTATATTCCAGTTGCTTGTAATTTTATATTCCACCAATCACAAAGCAAGGACTTCTGTATATGGAAACCTGGTTTTGGTGTTTGCATAGACCTCTCATTTTGTGATAACCACTTTTTTTTTTCATTTCTGTGAACACATTTTCCATCACCTATAACAATGTGATGCAAAAATGAAAAGTTGGTATTCCTGATTAAAAGATTGTGGCAAATAGGGGAAGAGGGCTTTTGGTTCTCAAGTGAAAACTCATGAAGAACTCATATTCTCTTGTTGTATATTTTCCCAGTTTGCTTGGGGTGTGCAGTTAAACTTGACATATTAAGTTTTTGTACCAAATCTCTGGTGCTTTGACATGAATCTAATTCAATAGTCTCTTTTGAAAGTTCTTCATTCAGAGTTGCTCATTTTCCAGAGTGAGGCCTGTTGGATGTGTCAGAATGGCTATCTTTAAACCTTTTAAACTACAGCTGACATCTACGGAGCTAAAGTGATTTTGTTGAGTAATTTGAGTTTTGGCTTTAGATATCTGACTCCGTTAGTTTCTTCTTAATCCATCTTAATTCGCTGGTATCTTTTTGTCTGTAGAAGGCTGCAAAAGAATTCCTGAAGACAAGAAAGGAGACAATACCTTTTATATTTTAACTTTATTTCTGGGTTTAACAACCATTCTGTGGGTGAGGAAATTCTTCCTGAATCCGAATGAAATGGTTAGGTCTCTCAAACAAGGTGTTAAAAATACAGTTTGTTGTTTTTGGGTAGATTTGTACAAATTCAGTATTTTTAGTTATGGGTGATAAGTCTATTTAGTGCTTTTGATATAGGCAGGGTTTTCTCATCTCCAGCAAGAGAAAAATAAGTCTTTCCAATCCAACGCTCACTGCTGAAAGAACATAGCTTTCTTTCTCGTGTCTTAAGTCCGTTTTAGGCATGTGTAGTCCCAACTTCCTGTCAGGGGCTTCTGGGAACTTCCGCACTTTTTGAACTTACTTTTATTTTAATTATTTTCTTTTTCCTTTTTCTATCCAGTGTATTAATAAACTGGTAGAAATAATTTTCATTGACTGTATGCATATTAATAAACTGGTAGAAATAATTTTCATTAACTGTATGCGTATTGATAAACTGGTAGAAATAATTTTCATTAACTGTATGCGTATTAATAAACTGGTAGAAATAATTTTCATTAACTTTATGCATATTAAGAAATCGGTAGAAATAATTTTCATTAGCAATTTCTCTTGATATGGTTGAATCTTAGTCACTGCCTTCTAGTACCTTTAAGATAAAAACAGTTGGGTATTTAGCATAAGAGCAATTTGTAAAATACAGTCCAGATTTAATCCAATAGTTGCTAGGGGTTGACATGATCAGCTGACTGCCCATTTAGGTCAAGTAAGGGTTGAAATGAAGTGTTCCAAGTTACTTAGTATCTGGGTCACAGACTACTTAGCCACCAGGATTTTTATTCTGGCATTATGGGTTGCTATACACAGGGGAGGTTACTCTTCTTCAATCAGCATATTCTATAACCCCAGCCAAGAAGGTGGGGTTCTGCTTTGTTTAGTAGACTAATTCATAAGTCATAACAATGAAATACATGACTAATTAGTAGAATAATTAGTCATGCATTTCATGTTAATAAATTGAAAGAAAACATTTTTATATCAGATTTTTCATTAACTGCATGCATATTAATAAACTAATTCAACATAATAGAAATTTCTACTAATTCAGTAATACAACTGAAATATGTAACTAACTGATACACTAATTAGTAGACTAATTGATCTATTAATATGTAATTAATTAGTAGACTAATTCATAATTCATTGCAGTGAAATACTTTACTTTCCAAATTCCCTAATGTATATATGTATGTATTTATATACATATGGAGGTGTTGTGATTTTTAAGGGGAAACCTGTATATTCATATGTATTTATTATATGTAATAGACATAAGCATATGTAGAAATGTTAATATATAAACACATGGACACATACTGAATGTAACTGTGCAACTGGAGTTCAAACTCACTAACAACAACATCACAGTTCAGCTCGTTAGCCATCACGCTACAGGGACTCCCCCTAAAATGCTTTAACTTAGAGAATAAAACAATTTCCAGTCCAATTTGCAGCTAAGTAATAATTTTCTAGGCTTTGTATTCATGGTGACTGTCATTTTTTAATCAATCATTCACATTCTCAGTAGAAACAAGATGAGTATAAAAATATTAATCTGAATCCTTTATATATATATATATATATATATATATATATATTTGTGAAGAATCTTTTTTTAAAGTTTTTAAAATACTAATTAGAAGAGTTAATATATCACAAAAGAATGAAAAACTGAAAATGTAACACATCCATTCATAGACTGAAAATCATTTATGTTAATATATACACATACATTCACACACATACATCATCATCATCATCATGTCGCGCTGGTAGCACGGATATCCCTGACCCTCTCTCGCCACTCCTCACTATCGTTCATCGCCCTAGGCAGGTCTTCAGGACAGCATCCCGTATCCTCACATAGCTGCTGAATGTATGTTCGTGCTGGTCGTCCTGCTCTTGCATGGCCATGTGTGGGGGTCCATAAGAGTACATCTCTTATGAGTTCGTCCCTGCATGCCTGGTTCGTCTAACTTGAATAGTTTTCGTGATAGGAGGCAGGTGGCCGTACAGTTGGTGAGTGTGTATATGTAGGTATATATATATATATATATATATATTTCTGTATGTGTGTGTGTGTGTGTGTGTGAATGTGTGA
>OY757925.1:78846198-78919049 GCA_963585895.1 Sepioteuthis lessoniana | reverse complement strand
GGCTGTCGTTATGAGACAATTGAGGAGATGAAAGAGGATGTGACGATGGTCATTAACACGCTCACACAAGAGGACTTCGATGGGGCCTTCCAGAAGTTGTTGGAACGGTACAATAAGTGCATTGCTGCCGGAGGAGATTACTTTGAAGGGGACTAGAGTTTTATGTGTATACTATCAATAAAAGTGCCAATACGAAAAAAGTCTGGAAACTTATTTAATGATCCTCGTAGATTGATAGATAGATTATAGCCAATAAATATGCATGCATAAGTGTGTGATAGATAGATAGATAGATAGATAGATAGATAGATAGATTTTAAAACATAATTTCAGATTCTTATGGAAGCTACAAAACTGAAGTGAATGAGAGGTTCATAATTATCTCCGATATCGTCAGAAAAATAATAGAAATGGAATGATTGAAATATGCGTATACATCCCCCAGAAAGTTTATTTATGTACAATTTAGAAGAATAATTACTTAATTACCTAATAAATAAATGAATAAATACACTACTATAGCGCCGTTCTTTGTGTATTTTGTTTGGGTTGTTTTGGTTTTTTTTTATTCATGGAAGATCAACCTTTGTAGGTTATTTAATGCTAAATCCATTTTATACAAATAAACAATTCTGTTTCAACCAATTCAGTTTTGCATAAGTACAGAGTTTAATTGTCAAAAACATTTCAAGCTATTCAGTTAAATCAAACAGTTCCATTTCAAACAATTCAGTTTAATACCAGTATATTTTTGTCCCCACTAAGGTAAATGTCATAACAGTTCCATTTCAAACAATTCAGTTTAGTATAAGTACGCATTTTAGTTCTATTTGACCTTATCAGATGCTGCCACTCCAGGCAATAGTGCACCTGGGAGTGATGGCAATGAAGGGGTACTCCGCATTCCCCAAAGCTGTTGCATTACTGGAACCTCACCATCAGATAGTTTGGTACCTTATACAGGACACTCGTTTGTGGGGGGGGGGATCTTTTCTCTCTGCAGAGATGTGGTCGATGTATTCTACAGCCCCATTTTTTGTGGGTTTTTTTTGTATGTTTTAGGGTTTATGCAATTGATGAAAACGTTATAATATATTGTTATATTTTGACCTTCGACCCGGCCCAAAAATGCTATTCCAAGGTGATGCACTGGAAGGAAGTGACACATTCCAATGGCCAGTAATCGAAAGAGATCGCGTGGGCAGATTAAGGCTTATAATATGGGACACGGTGAAGGTCCCACGGTGCCACTACAGTGATGCACCGGAAGAGAGTGACCTGTGAACTGCATAACAGTCATTTCCGCTTGATGACGATTAAACATTCGATTTCAAAGATCCAGTGGGCGATCGTGTGGGCGTTGAATTATTATATAATTGAGTTGAGTTCGAGTCCAAGAGCAGTTGCCAGCAGACTTCCAGACAGTTAGAGACGAGATGTGGTAAGGAAAGCCACACCAAGCCGATTGGGGCTTGAAGCCCTGATAAGCTGGAGTTCAGAGAAGATACTGATAAGATGCAGTAAAGAAAGCCAGCATCCAGTAGTGGACCCCAAGACCTCTGGTTGAGCATCTAAGAGAACAAGAAAGACACAACGTGACGGTCATAAGTAGTGGAGGTCAAAATATGAAGTTTATGTTCTGTCTCCAGCACCCTCTCACTTGCAAACCTTGAACAACCCTTTCGAACCCTTGCAATAAAGTGAGAGATAAATATATATGCTGTTAAATAAGTCTTCATGCGTCTTCCTTCCTGCATCTTTGTCATTGCGTTTTCTATCATGCATCTTTATTACTGTGTCTGTTATCATTGCGTCGGTATGTATCCAGCATATATATGTATATTTCTGCATGAATCAGCAGATGAGTATACAACATTGTCCGTATGTGTTGAAGACAGTTTAAGTAATCTTTTGTTCTCATAAAATGGTGCCGTATAAAGGCAGAGTTTTTTGTTGCTTTTGTTGTTGTAGTTTTTAAATTTGTTTTGGAGGGGTGTTATGTTCCATTCTCTTTATATTCGTGACTAAGTTGTTATTGTGTGTTTCTAAGTTGCGTTCCTACTCTCCGTTTTAGCGTGTATCAATCCGTTTTCGCCAAGGGATTCGGCCTAACCTTTTCGCATTCAAATATTGATTTTTTGTTGTGAATGGGGATCGAATTAAGACAGACATGGGACAATATTAGCTCAGCAGCTGTTCAGCAAATATTGACAGAGCAAAGACAAAACCTGAGTCTTAATAAAGGGCATCACTATAAAGGATTTAAGGACATTTGAATGTTATTTCAATAGATAGATAGATAAATATATATATATATATATAGATAGATATATATATATATATATAGATAGATAGATATAGATATATATATAGATAGAGATGTGTGTGTGGAGAAGAAAACAGAATTATCTTTCTGAAAAGTTTAATCAATAACAAAGAAGTACTTCCTTGAACCAAAAAAAAAAAGAGGAATTAGAATCATTCGTCTATGAGGCTTGAGCTCTTCAATGTAAGTAGAAGATGGCACAGACAACACACACAGTGATGAGGTCAGCTTCATGAACAGCAGGATCCTTTTCACTCGCTTCTGTTCAATTCATCTGCCTTATATTACCTTAACACTCCCACGCGGAGATATAGATACCCCTACACAATTTCTCCTGATATCTGGCGACCAGGATGTGTCACTTCCACTATCTTTGGAATGGCCTGTGTGATCGTCGTCGAGCGGAAATAACTGTCATGCAGTTCATAGGTCACTCTCTTCCGGTGCATCACTCTGAAGCGGAACCTTCACCTTGTCCCATATTATCAGTCGAGCACACCTGCGCAATTTCTTTCGATTATTGACTATTGGGATGTGTCACTTCCGCTATCTTCGGAATGGCAGGTGTGATCGTCATCGAGCAGAAATAACTGTCATGCAGTTTAGAGGTCACTCTCTTCCGGTGCATCAGCCCATGAGAATATCGTGGGATTTTTTAGCTTGTCCCATTTCATCAGCCAATTTCCACCCACGCGGTTTCCTCTCATAACTGCCATCAGAATGTGTCACTTCCTTCCGATGCATCACCTTGAATGGCATTTTGGGCCGGGTCAAAGGTCAAAATGTTACACAGGCCTCAATCCTATAGAAAACTTTGTGGGGATTTATTGTTGCAAAAGTTCATGAGGGACGTTGACAGTACTCAGCAATTTTTGAACTCAAAAATGCAATCTTAGAATTTTTGAGGTTATCAAAGCTAATGGCAGGTCTACAAAATATTAAATAAAAAATTTGACTTTATATTCCATAGTTCTGCTCGTTGGTCTTATATTTATGTCAAAATAGTAAAGTTGGCAACTGTTGTCAAGGGCAACCAGAAGGCTCCGTTTTAAATAGCTACTATACCAAGGTGTAGGGGAGGCCACTACTCCTTTCCCTGGATTGCTCCACTTTACCCTTGACACGTACCTTATATGGCTGAGTGTTAAGCAAGGACGTATCAAGTACCATTTTTAAAGCCTTTGGTATGACGCAACCAGAGATTGAACCCAAGTCTCCCAGACCATTGGCAAACACTCTACCCACTAATCTTAAAATTAAGCACAAATGCTAATACATATAAAAAAGGATTTGAAATTTCTTCATATTTTAAATTTGTCTTTAGGCCTTGTCTTTTATATATCTGATTTTCATAATTTAAAAATTGTAAACAATATCTTTTTCTTCATTTTTGAGGGTGGTCTTATATTTTTGTACAGGGGTGTATATATACATAGAAATAAATCCAATGATATAAAATATATATATATTTTATGTATAATAAGAAAACTAACAAAACATTGGCATATTGTTAACCCATTTTCAAGGTGATTTATGGCAGATGTTAAACTGCATCATCCCAAAAATATTTCCTAAGGAAATTAATCTTTTCTTCATAACTTAGTAAATTAGACTTACATTTCATAGTTTTGATATGATTTCTAATCAAAATATTTTCGAAACTAGATTTTAGATAACAAACCACAACTAAAATGTCATTTTCTTTGAATATAAAAAGGCTTGGGGTAAAAAAAATAAAAATTTAAAAAATTATCTTTTTTTTTTTTAAACTGCATAAATTTTTGAAAATTCATAATTCTTATAGATATTTTAAAATCCATAGCAAAAACATTCTTAAAAATAAAATAATTTCAAACACATGTGACATTTTGAAATGGAATGTTCTTCATGATAACAGAATACTCAGGGTAGTTTCACATGAAAATATTTTGGGGATGAAGTATTTTAACATCTGCTATAAATCATCATAAAGATGGTTTAACAATAAATTGAATTAAATATTATGATATCATATATATATATATATATATATATACCTTCAAAAAAAAAAAAAAAAATTCAGTCACATTAGGATTATAAATTTATTTCCATCCTGCTAAGAGCATTGATATGCATCAATAACTCCCAAAAAAATTTAACAGGACTTCTTTTAAATTGAAGGATGGAAATCAATTTATAATCTTAATGTGACCAAATTTTGGGTTTTTTCTCAAAGGAATATTTGCTCTGTAATATAATTTACATTGAGCTCTTAACAGGAATATTGGAATATCTACATTTTGAATGATTTGATTGTCCTGACAGAATTGTTCCCTACTCCAGATTTACTGGATTGAAGAAAATATATATATATATATATATATATATATATATATATATATATATATATATATATATATAATTAACAATTACACCACAAAAGGTGACGAAGCAAAGAGAGAGAGAGATTAAGCTGGAAGGAAAGAGAAATTGAACATGAGAAAAATACAAAGTGAAGTCATGATGAGAGAAAGTTTTTGCCATTTCACCAAAGTTAAGCATGTTCAGTATTCAGATGGGTGACCTCTATGGAGTCAGTAATAGTAGGTCATATAAGCAACCTATGTACCAGACTAAATAAAACTTTGTAAATAACAAGAATACAAACTGATGAAGGGAAAGTTATAGTGAAGGAGAGAAACAAGATTACTTGATTTGTTACAAAGGCACGTCAACCTATCTAGGGTTGTTTTATGGTTAGGGAATTGCATTCATTATAGATTTAAACTTATATTTTGGTGGTAGTTATTTCTTAAGAAGCTTTTGCATATAGTTATTTATGATATCAATGATTGATTTTATGGCATGTCAACCCATCTTGGCTATTTTATACAAAGTGGGTAATGGTGGGAGATAGTCAAATTTAGTTTTGTTTTGTTTTTCAAGGAAATTGATCATGATTGTGAATTATCAGCAGTTATTGTTTAAGTAGATTTGGAGTCATTTTCAGGGGTTAGGTTTGTAAAGTAAAGCTCACGTTTCCTGTTATATTTTTTAGTATAATTTTATTTCTTTCAGGAAGAATAAAATCTCATCTAAACTGATATTTTTAGATATATCAAGTTATTTATATTGTAAAAGTGTTTTTTCAGAATATCAAAATTATCACACTCTCTTACAATGTGTTTAACAGTACACAATGTTTTGACATGTTATGCATTCTGGTCGGTTTTCTTGTTTAAGTAAAAAAGACTGTGTTATAGTCTTCAAAAAGTGAAGATGCCACAAACCGTCAAATCATGTCACACAAACTTCTTCCTCAAAAACTTCAACTTTCCGTTTTCATCTTAATCTTTCCAAGTGGGACCATCTGGGACTCGTGCATCTCAACTCGATTTGCTGAGAGCCAGCAAAAACATGGGGTGCAATTTTTATTTTGCAAGTGCACGGCTCCAGTTTGATGTTTCCACACTGCTGGTAGGAGGAGGCATGTGATGCTCCATTGTATGGACTATCGTGATATGGTCAATTTCTATTCCTATTCTGTCTAACAGCTTCTAATTCTGATATCTATATTCTTGGGACCAATACCCAACCATCACTTCCCTGTGTTGTCACTCATCTGCTAACTTGTTTAACTAATCTTTTGATACTACTATTCACACACATTCATGTACATCCATACAAAGACACTATTTATGCTCACACATACCTATACAGATACACTCCTCCCATCACTAGCATATACATACATGTTTGCCTCTACACACACGTATGCATTATTGCACCTACATATACACTCCCAGGAGCGGAAGGGCTTATAGTGTCACATTGATTCATAGACAATCTTGCCCTGTCAGCAAGGCTTAAAATATGCTGACTGTATCCTCTGCAGAGAGGTAAGATCTCCCCACCCCCTGCAAAAATAAAAAGGGTGTCCTGGATATGATACCAAACTTCATTTGGTAATGAGACTATTTCTGGAGAGCGTGGAGTAACTCTTGATTGCCATTACTCCCAGGTCCACTCTGAAATGGAGAGGGCAGTACCTGCTTAGGGTCCCATTTATGGGTCAAATAGATCTGTTTGAAAATTATTGGAATTAGATATTTGGTTGTTTTTTTTTTTTTTTTTTTTTTTTTTTTTTTTTTTTTTTAATGCCAAATCCATTTTATACATTACACATATGATGGTAAACATAAGTCAAAGTTAAATAGTTCCAAGTTTTGCTGAGTATCACTAACAATTCAATCAAACATCACTTGTTTCTTTACACACAGTTAAATCTAAAAATAGTTCTATTTCAAACAATTCAATTTAGCATAAGTCATTTGTTTGCATTCAGTTTAAATGCCAAACAATTCTATTAGACCCCATAAATAGGACCCTACCAGGTGCTACCACTCCACGTCACAGTGGACTTAGGAGTAATGGCAATGAACGGGTACTCCGCATTCCCCGAGCCTCTCTATCAGATTGTTTAATGTCATATCAGGACACTCATTGTGGGTAGGGTCTCGCCCCTTTGCAGAGATGCAGTTGGTGTATTCTACAACCCCGCTCCCCCGACAATTAGGCAGTTGTGTATGATATAACTGTGCCAAAACCTTAAGTAAGCAAAGTTGGCAACCATAGTTGAGGCTACTTTTTCAATAGCTACTACACCAAGGTGTAGGGGAGGCCACTACTCCTTTCCCTGAATTGTTCCACTTTATCCTTGATCCCTACCTTTATAATGCTGAGTGTTAAACAAGATGGCCTCAACTACCATTTTTTGTCTTTGGTATGATTCAACCTGGGATTGAACCCAGGTCTCCCAAGCCATTGGCAAAAACCTTAACGAACAACACAAAATATTTAAATATAAATGTACAATGTCCTTAAGGTATGAAATAACCCTAGATAATTTGACATGTTAAAATCAGTTAATCTTACACAATTCCATTGTTTACGAAAAGAATTGCTAGTTTATTGATAAACGTGTGTGCCCAGATTATTCAAAATACACACAAGATATTCATTTATTTTCATCTTGCTGTCATTTGTGAGTTAATACAATTGGACACATTATTCCAGTTACCCATGAATCTTTTTAAAATGTTTAACCTCTTTATGATTCGTGTTTTGTTAACACACCTTACAATCCAAAAATATTATGCAGCGAGATGTGTGGGTGTTGTAAATTGTCTGTTTTCCTTGGGACATTAGAATATCATTCAGTTTTATCAAAGATTTCTACGTCTTACCAAATCACAAGACATAACTTAGGAAAGTGTCATAATTAGCCAGTAAAAAAAAAAAAATTTTTTTTTTCTATCACAATATATATTATCCAAAAACCTATAATTAATTTTCTAATACTCTTTGCTACAGAACTTCTTAAAAAATTGTTTTGGGTATGATGCTCCAAATCTGAGGAGTGAGGAGTCATTCCTCGGCCCACTGACTCTGAGTGTTAATAAGCTGATAGGGTGCTATATATGGGTCAAATAGATCCATTATTAAAATTATCAGTATTAGGAATACTTGGCCATATAAATGCATGCACATTATTTATTTTAGGAATAGTTACTTGAAGTTTGTTCAATTTTTACAAACCAAGAAAATATTAGGTTTTATTAACCACAGACAGACATGTCTATTGACCAGGAAAAGAAGCTGTTTTAACTTAAGTGTGCTCCTGTCAAATGTACATCCATGTGCCATGGCCAATTTCAAGTCGCTGTATTTATTGTCCCGTCAATGTATCTGGTCTTACATTCCCTACAATCCCACAATGCACTGCCTATTGGAGGCAATGCCTTTTTTATCTCTCAGGGAAAATAACTTTGATATTTTTTCATTAGGTCTGATGCCTAATGTAAAATAATTAGGATTTCAGTTAATTATTTTACTTGTAAATTCTTTTTTTTCTAGTTAAACTTGGAAAATTTAAAGTTGCAGAATTTCATTTATGATCTAGGTCAAGGCTGTAGTGGGCATTTGTTTTACTTGGAGATGTCAAGCATGCAATGATAAGCATTTGTTTGCAAATTCAAAGATGGACAGTTGGTTTAAGTCAGCTGATATTTGGGATTTAGTTGTAATGCGTCACTTTAGGATTGCATAATTAATAATTTTTAGGGTGATATACATAAGGTCGAATTCTGAGACTAAGAAAAAAAGGCAGGAAAGATGACAGAAGCAGAAATCACCATTCCATCCAATGACACAAAACAGCCAGCAAGCAGAAAGATAAAGTCGTCTCTCTCTCGTCTCTTCCCTATCCGTCTATCTTCTTGCTGACATATTTCTTCCTCTCTATCTCTATTTTAAGCTGAATACTACCAGAAATGGTCCCGTATAGATAAATTTTGCATCTAGAAAACAAATAAGAGCATTTAGTGTTTGACGTCGTTATCGGTGAGGTTACCATGGGGTCAGGCTGATAGTTAAAGTGTAACATTACAATCACCTTAAAGGGTACCATAAAACAACACACAGTGTTACACTAAGAAAGCAATAATAGTTTAATAAGGATTACTTAACTGCTAGCAAATTATTAGTGTTAGATAGGAATACTTGAAACCATATAACTGAGGAAATGAATGATTATTATTACATTGGAATACTTAATACCATAAAAGTGTAAATAAACCAACCATCCTTAAAAACTGCTTACTTTTTTAAAAAATCACTTTTCATAGTCTAAATTATACTGAAAAATCAATTTAAAAGATTTTTTCTGGAAAATTTACACAAAATTATTCACTGCATTTATATCTATACTCCTACAGATTCTGGCAAAGCTAAAGTCTTTTACTGATCATAGCTAACATTTGCGCTAAATCTTAGCTATTCTTTAATACTTTTTGCCAAGGGAATACAAATTTTTTCCAGAGATACAAAAAAAAATTCTTTCATTATAATTAAATGGTCATAGAATATATAAATAATCTCAGTAAAAGAAATAAAAGAAAAAAATAAACAAAGATGGTTAAATGTTTCTATAAAATCTACTTACTTACCAAACGGTGTAAACTAAGAGCCAATTATTTGCTTTTGATAGGAATACATGAAACTATAGAATTGTGCAAACAAACAATTATAGACATGTACAAAACTAAGTGTAATTTAAAAAAAAAAAAAAAAGATATTACAGAACAGTGAAAATTCAAACAGTCATAATTAGTCATTTACAAATTCATCCAATTTCAGTACTCAAGAAGAGTTGACATGACATTTAACAAACAAACCAATCCAAATGGATACAGAGGTATTGAGTGGCTTTTATAAGTGTTATTTGGGCTTCTATCATACTATCCATGCTCTTGTGGCTGAGTTGGTAAAGCAGCAAGTATACAGAAATAGGCTTCCTTGAGACAGGAATAGTTAAAGTCTCACTTGAGGCTTATTCTTTATTTTTCTTTCTTGTTCTTTACTGTTGTAAAAATAACTACCCAAATAAGTTTCAATAAAAACAAGAAGTAGAAAGAGAAAGGATAATACAAGTCAAAAATTATTAATAATCATTAACAAGGCTTCCTAAAAATATTAATAAAGACAAACTTACTTTTTTTAACAATTTTTTTCATTACTTGTTGAAAGCTGAAACAATCTCTAATTTTTTCCTTTTCTTTTTTAAATACTTTTCATAATTTCTGAAATTCATTAACATTTTCCTGTAATTAAATAAAGCTGTACAGATTTATTCTTTTTGTCTTCTGTAAGTCAATCACAGCGTGAATTATAAAGTAAAGTTGGCAACCTTAGTTGAGGGTGATACAAAGGCTCCCTTTCCAATAACTACTACACTGAGGTGTAGGGGAGGGTGCTACTCCATTCCCTGGATTGTTCCACTTTACCCTTGATCCATACCTTATAATTTTGAGTGTTATGCAAGGCAGTATCAAGTACCATTTTTTGAGTCTTTCGTATGACTCGACCTGGGATTGAACCCTGGCCTCCTGGACCATTGGCAAACATAGAAAATTATTTCTGTTATGCTTGTATTTAATTTGATTGTGAATACTCAGTACTTCATTGTTTGCAATAAACGAGATGTAATCAAACCTTTAAATCAATTTGAAATTCAAATGAAGATGTATGCATAGCTGAGCAACTTATATGATAAAAAAGATGCCTAGACAAGTCAGTGGCAGTTTTTAAAAAAATATGAAAACAGTAATTTTTGGTGAGATGGGTTTATGCAAGAGCAGCAGGCTCATGAGACTGTTTTTGTTCCTAAACTGAAAATTCATCCCATCAGTAAGATTTTAAAACATGAAAGACATTAAACATATACAAACTGCCACAGTTTCAAATCATATCAAAAAAGAGATTCAGAGGTGCTTTGACCAATAGAAAATCCACTGTAATTGAATGTCAAGAGGAGTATTTCAAAGTCTGTTTCTGTCTTCTAAATACAGTGACAGCCTTGATACTTTTTAAATGCGTCTCAAAATTGACATTTGGGCAATCCAATGTGGATGACGGGGTTAGCAAACTACTGCTTATGGCAGGAGTTCCCTTTTAAGCCCATAGTCCCCAAAGATCAACTCAGGAGGGTCTGGGACCACAATCTTAAACAGACAAAAAAGATCAAAATAACCAGCTAAATTCACAAGTTAACAATCATGATTTATCAATGAAATATCTGACATTGTTTGCACAAAAACATGTAATATCAAGGTTAAATAAATAGGTTGACAGAAGGAGCACATCAAACAAGTAATGATTTGACAATTGCAAAAGCAGAGTCTTCTAGGCAGGTCTCATTTTAGAGAACAACTGTTCACAGCAGTATGTACTGCCAAATATATCCACTATTTGCTGAGTGTGGGTGATAAAGTTGGAGAATCATCCACATGGTTCTTATAGAAATCAAGGATGTGCCAAGTAAGAAACTTGGATTTCAAATCTGAACGCTGAAGATCAGTGTGCTCTATCTGCTGTTGTAAGGGTTTTTCTATACAGTCAACACTAAAGGTCGAGAGAAAATTTTACAAGTTGGGTTAAGGGTTAGCACAGATGGATCTTGTGGATTGAGGACATTTAGTCTATAGTTTTGAGAAGGAAAACTAATATTCAAAGAATTATTTAAACAATTAAACACCTACTTTCTGTTCATATGACATTTTGACCTGCACATCCTCCAGCCTTCCATTAGAGTAATATACACTGCAGTAAGTAAAGAGATTCTTATTTTAGTCTCTTTGCTAATGCAAAGCAGAAACAGTATTTTTGCATGGAATTGTTCCCAGATCTTATCACAAAACTCCATTTTTGCATTCATCTCCCACAACTCTGCAATGGAACATTTGTCATTGATCCATTGTATTAACTAGTATAGATATTTAGAAAGCTTAGTTTGGAAAAATCACAAGACTAAACAGGTTTATAAACATTATGCTGTGCTAATCTTATAAATGAGAAAGACTGGCCATGAAAATCAGTATTTTGAAATACACAGTTTTAACACCAACCTCTGGTCCTGTTGAAGTTTTCCTTCTCCTAGATTAGTTGCTATATCAAGGTTAAAGAGCACAGTCTGCCCTACTATTTCTGGTAAAAAGTTGTTAAAAGAAACAAATATACAAACAAACATAAAAGGCATTCCAATCTAAAAAAAAAAAAAAAAAAAAAAAAAAAAATTTTTTTAAATATTAGATATGATGGCTTATATCCACCCAATTCATATTTAATATTATAGTATGCATAAAGTTTTAGTAATTTCTGATGAGATTATTTATGTATTGATGAAGACTTCTGACTAGAATCAGAGTGTAGTATCTGTGCTCAAGAGAATCCCTATTTTAACCCCCCACAAAAAAAGTAACTATACAATATAAAAATTTCTTAGAAAAGAAAAAAAAATAGAATTAAAAAGAAAAATAATTATAATATTTAGTAGTAATAAATCATTATGTACAGATTGTAAGATGGTCTTTATTAAAAATAAAGGATGTAGAGTCACTTTTAGTAAATTTTGAATAATTGTTCTATTTTAAATTACATTTTATTTATTCTTATTTATAATAGATTTACACTGGGCGTGAAACACAGAAGACAGTTCCAGGCTGGTTTAGATCCCAGATACACTGAAAACCCCCAAAAAATTAATAAATATTTCAAGGAAATATTTCATCATTTTCAAGACTTGGGAGGGTAGTTGTAATAATTTCAATTTTAAAAGTTTCTAAACCTTTTTTTTTTTTACCAAATTACCATTGAGATGAAATTAATTCCATCTTAGTAGTTCATCACTTTATCATTACAAATATAATCTAAGTACATATAGGGAAGGAGAAAGTCAATTGCCTCTTGTAACAACTACCAAGAGAGTGAGGGACAGATTTAAAAACCAGTCTGAGTTGGATCTTTTAGTATAGTTTAAAACCTTTTAAGGCAAAAGTAACAATTCCATGAAAGTCTGGTTGACAAAAATAGAGATCTTTAGCTGTATGGACTGACAAACTTTTGAGGAATTACAATAAAATTCTAACATACTTATACAACTTCAAATTGTTAAAATTTGTACCAAATAAAATCACAAACACAAATACATAAAAACTATGTTAAAATAACAATATAATTTCTCAATAGTCAAAGTGAGACCATGTTACTAATATATTTCAAAAAGCTTTGTGTGTTTTAAAAAACTAAACACAAATATCCCATTACCATGAACAGAATTTCTCACTGAGATCTATATCATATATACTCACATATCATGTGACTCTCGAAAACCTAGAGTTTAGTCTACTATTAGGTGATTATACCATAACCGGCTCATTGGCCTAGTGGATAGAGTGTTCGCCAATAGTATGGGAGATCTGGGTTCAATCCCAAGTCGCATCATACCAAAGACTTTAAAAATGGTGCGTGATACCTCCTGGCTTAACACTCAGCGATATAAGGTACATACCAAGGGTAAAGTGGAGGAATCCAAGGAAAGGAGTTGTACCTTCCCCTACACCTCAGTGTAGTACTTATTGAAAAGGGAGCCTTCTGGTCACCCTCAACTACGGTCGCCAACTTACTTATACAATTTGGAAGATACACACTTTGTGTGTAAATAGTTGGCCCAGGCTAGGTCTAAAATTTCCAACTCTAAAGTCAACAAATAGTCCTGCATTGAATCAGATGATACAGTAATTTTATTAATTTACTTTTTAATTTTATATTTTTCCTATTAAAGTTTTATATCTTATAGATTTTGTTTTTTTAAACACAGGGATTATAGTTTTTTTTTAAACTTAAGGATTCCAATGAGTACAGATACTATATTCTGCTTTCAAATAGAAGTCACATTGTATTTTATATATTAAAGTATCAAAGAACTAGACAAAGTACAATTTACAACATCCACGTACATGTCTAGAACTTGGGAGATATTTTTGGACCATTTTTTTGAATGAGAGGGGGTATGTGTGTGTGGGGTGTTATATGCCATCAAAGACCATAAATAAATAATTAAAAATATGCTTCAGAACTTTAGGAGACTTGAAAAATTTTTTTACTTTATTAAAATAAAAGCATAGATAAATTTTTTTGTAACTTTTATCATTTAGTACAAATATAATTTGTATTCTACTTGATTTCAAATTTTTCTTCATCTTCATCCCCAGAGTCCCCATTTGTAAGGAGAAACCGATTAGTGTTCTCATCAAACAGAACCACAACTTTTTGATAACGATATGCCCAGCAAAGTTTGTTGTTAGACTGAGCATAATATATTATGGCAACAGCAGCAATAAGAATCAGTGTGAAGATACTAAACAACACCGAAAGAATAATCAAGGTCCTTTCATTCTCTTTTTGAAAAGGTCTGGATTTTGTTGTGCGATTCATACATAGATCTGAAAAAGGAAAAAAAAAAAAATGAGAAAAAATTAGAATATTGCACAAAAAAAAAAATGATAGTATTGGACAAAAAAAAAAAAGAAAAAAAAAAAACAAAGTGAAAAAAATTTATTTTTTATTATTGCCACAAATTTTAATGAAATTTCAGTGGCTTAGACACACATAGGAAGTGATTATTTTCCTAGATTATTGTTGTCAAAGTTCCTTTGATTGTAGCAAAAAGTCATAATTTTCTAAAAAGAAAATTTTCAGGAATACCAAAAAATAGAAAGATCCTTATAATCTTTTTTCTCTTGATTTGAAATCATAATTTGTATTTAGTTCTTGCTAATGACTTTCTGCAACAAGTAAGGATAAAAATCAATTCTGACATGTCTCTAATCCATTGAAGTTTCATTAAAATTTGTGGTAATAACAAAAAATGGTTCAGTTTTTTCACCGAGTATTTTTTGGTTCAATACTTTATGTCAACTTTTTAGAAAAGAAAAAAGTGTGAATGATCTAATAGTTAATATCATAAAAAATAAAACTTGTGATGAATTCAAACACTGTCTGGAGCAGTTTGCATTCTCTACACATAAATATCTTTCAAAAAGGCATGAATCCAATTCTAAACTATTATTAAATAGCAGAATGGCTGGAGACTTTTATTCTCTATAAATATATGGATAACATATTTGACACAATACAAGAGAAATGGGATGGGAAAACCAATTTGATAGAGTGTTTATATATTTATAGTCATTTCACTTTGTACAAACTTCGGATAATGATTTAAATTTTTTTTTTTTTTTTAGTTTCAGGAAAAATATATCAGAAAAAGTTGCAACTGGAAACATTGTAACATTCTCCATATAGCTTGACCATAATGACATTGCCAATGAGGTTGTCTATTGTAAGTAAGTAAACTTGGTGACTGTAGTCGAGGGCTACCCGAAAGCACCCTTTTCAATAGCTACTACACCGAAGTGTAGGGGAGGGCGCTACTCCTTTCCCTGGATTGCTCCACTTTACCCTTGATATGTACCTTATGTTGCTGAGTGTTTAGCAAGGAGGTATAAAGTACCATTTTTAAAGTCTTTGGTATGACACAACTGGGGATTGAACCCAGGTCTCCCGGACTATTGGCAAACATTGTAAAATTCTCCTATAATGCAATGATAAATATATAAACACTCAATTTTTTTTATCTTGCATTTCTCTTACATTCTGTTGGATATCTTATCAATATATCTATCCCCTCTATTTAAAATAAGTATAACAATCTTTTATTTCTGTATCAAAAGTTCATTTTGGGTGTCAAGTTATCAACTTAACCCTCCTAAAATTTACATATTGTTCAAAACAATCGAGACAAACATCATTGCCTTCTGTGCTATTATGGTCAAGTGATGCTTCAAGAATTGGTTCTTGTCAGATCTCTGAAGTTAAGCAGCTATGAGCTGGTACAAAGCTTAAATGGGTGACAACTTAACAGCAAACACTGTAAGCAACCAAAGTGCCAATGAAGCTTTATTTAGTAAATAACAACATGGAAAGTGACTCCCCCCCACCCAACAAGGGCTGAAAGGAAACAATACAGACTGAATAATGCCATGTAGATTTTAACAATTTTTGATATTCATTCTTTATCAGTAACATGACACAATATTATTTTTTAGATTTTTTCATAATTTACTTATAAAGCAATGAAGAGTATTAACAACAAAACATCCCTTTCTTTAAAATTTGCACATGGCCTTCATTTTCTCCTTCATACAACACAAGTTTATATATATATATTGTCATCCACAGACAGACTGTTTCGTTCTATCAGAACTCTTCAGTGTGGCTAGACACGCAGGACGCTCGAAGCCGGGATCGAAACCCGTCCAACTTTACATTAGACTGTCTGGCCACCAAGCAGACCATGTTGGCTAAGGGAATTTGAAGGTATTTATTTTAGCTACAGCAGCAGCCTTTGTTTACACTTTTTTTATACCCTATCGGCTACCAGAGTGATCAATTCTTTCAAAGAGCTTTGCATTACGCTAGCGGCGGTCAACAAGACATGCACGCATACACATATGTATAGACACAGTCACATATATACACTCACACTGACATATACACGAACATATATATATATATATATATATATATATGCACACATATATATACACACATATATGTATGTATATATACACACACACACATATATATATACATACATACATACACACACACACTGAGGACATGAAAACCAATGATGAAATACTTATAAGTTGGTAATGTTTTGCTCTGTATGAGTTCTATCAGGTAATGATTTAGAATATTTTTATTCTTTAGGAAAAATATTTGGGAGCATTACACCTGTTTATGTGGTTGTCATGTCAATGTAATTAGGAATGCTGATTGTTATGAAACTTTGAAAAGTTATCTACAAAAAATTGTTTGAAATTGTGCACATGACTGTTGAATTAAAGGATTTGAAAATTTTACTATTGTAACATTTTCCAATATTTTTTCAAATCATTATCTGATGAAACTTGTACAAAGAGAAATATAATATATAAACACTCGGCCAAATTGATTTTCACATTTCTTTTCTATTTTGTCAACACGTATGTAACATATACATAACCCAGAAGGTTGGGAAATTCTTGTAGTGCAATGGATGACATATGAATTAATCAAGTTCAAATTCCATTTGTTCTATTGCATTCACATTTAGACTCGTATATAAAGCAAAGGTATGAATCAACTTATCCCCACCAGCTATAGTTTAAATAGTATTACTGCTCTTCTTCTACAAGGAGGGCTTTGGCATTAAATAACCCATAAAGGTTGATATGCCCTAAAACGCACATCCTAGCAAGATTTTTATTAGAGCAATGCAGTTAAATTTGTATTAGAGAATAAAGTAATTTCCAGTTCAATACAAGGGAACGATAATTTTGTAGAGTTTGAATTTGTACTGAATTTCATCACATATTCCTAAAAAGAAGCAGCAATATCATGGATAGCATTTAACTATGAAATGCTAATTCGAATCCTTCACTCCTTCTGAAATAGAAGCATCAATATCATTATGGATTGTTATTACAATGGGAGGCTAACAGGTTATCTAGTTTATTAAAAACAAACAGTAACTCATCATAGCTGATATTATTGACCTCATTATTACTTGTCTTATCTTGTATAGCAGGGGTTCATGACCTTTTAATGGTTTTAGAATCCCCTTGGCCACCATCCAGTGGATTCAGAAACTAGAGTTCAATTCCTGGACAAGGCTGTTTGCATTTCACTTTATGCTAATACTTTTGGAAAAAATATGATTCCATCTGTTCTCCCCACAACTATGAGTAAATAGTAGGGCAGACTAGGTTCTTTAGCTTTAGTAAGGCAACCAGTTTAAGAGAAGGATAACTGAATTCCAACCAACAGTACTCTGCTTTAAAAAAATTGACCTTGTGTCACATCCTGCTCCTAGCTTATTATAATTTTCTCCTGTTGAGTCCTATACCCCCAGAATTTGCTTTACCATACCCACAAAGGAGTATAGAAACCCCAGGTTAAGAGCCCTTATTATACAGTATGACAGTCTGCTTAGTAATCTTACCATTGTCATTACAGGAAATCTGTAGGCTGTCTTTTATGCAGTTTTTCTTTATCATTTTATATGTCGGTCGACAGGTGATGCATTGGAAATTGGAAGGTCCATAGCACATCAAACAAAACTTGTGACATCTACAGGACATGAAAAGAAAACAAAAAGTACAAAATATTAAAAAAAAATAATAAGCAGCCATCTTTGATCTTTTAAAATTCTGATCCTTTTATTGTTACAACTTTATGAAAAAAAAAAAAAAAATATCTTGAGTCAGTGAGTTGTACATTGCATACTAATGCCCTTGGGCAAGGCATGAATCCATCTTACTCACCCAAGCAATGGCAAAATATAGGACAGACAAGGTTCTTTAGCTTTAGTAAGGTAAAGGAGAAAAAAAACTGAACCCAAACCAGCTATACACAGCTCAAAAATTGACAGTGTCCCATTCTGTCCATGGAAGATTTGTTTGTTTGTTTGGGTTTTATGGCATATCAACCTTTGTAGGGTATTTAATGCCAAATCCATTTTTATATAAATAGTTGTATTTCAAATAATTCAGTTTAGCATAAATACAGTTTCTCAAAAACATTTCCATTTTAACCTGGACCTGGGAGTGATAGCAATGAAGAGGTACTCTGCATTCCCCAAAGCTTACTGGAACCTCACCATCAGATTATTTAGGACACTTGTTGGGGGTGTCTTACCCTTCTGCAGAGAAGCAGTCAGTTTATTCTACAGACCCAGTCGATAAGGCAACTGTCCATGGAAGAGATGTTGGATAAATATGAGTCAGCTGAAAAGCTCATAGGCTGACCAAGATACTCTCATGAAATGTGACCAAATGAGGTTGATTTTTAAGCATAGTCCTCGCAGTGGTTCACACACATCTTCCATTAGTGTTGCAATGCTTGGATCCCATTGATCATAAAGTCATCAACAGCAGATATATCAAACTATGAACTTTTCAGTTCACGATCATACATACATCTCAATTATCTGCATTGAAAGGACAGATATAAGGAGAGCTTTTTATTAATGAGAAATCTTTGCCTAATTCTTTAACCAGTATTTTTATTCTAATATCAAATTAGCATGGCAAGGATCAGAGTGTAGTATCTGCATCATGTCAAAGTCTTTTTTTAAAAACTATATTAAGATATAAAATATATAGATGAAAATGGTATTATTGTTTTTAAGACCATAATATATATTGCTTCTTCATAAATAAATAGAAACTAAAACAAAAAAAAGACATAAACATGAGGTTTTAACTATTTATATTATACAAGTAAAAAACAAAAATAGATTTAAGAACAGAGGCGGTTCAATTATTTTTAGATGTAATGGGTTTCCTTTGAACTAATTTGAAACAATTTAGAGTATTTGAGCCTTTCTTTAGATTTTGATGTAATATATATATATATATATATATATATATATATATATATATATACACACACACAAAGATTTTTTTGCAAGGTTTGGTCTATTTTAGCTCAATTGCCATTCAATTTTACACTTCAGTGAAAACAGACATGTAATAAGTGCAGAATTACTCAATATTGTACAAATTAGACAAAATAGTGCAAAACAAGATAAAAATTTTAAAAATAGATTAAAAATAAATTTAAAAAAAAAATTAGTCAATACTATAAAAAATACTACTATCTTCTTACAATAATTTACTAAATATCTTTTTTATCTACAAATTGTCACACAACTCAATGATGTTTAGAGTCGTGGCTACCAAAATTTCTGTAGTTACTAACAAGATCCCTGTTGGACTTATCTTGACTATAAGCTGTCAAGCGGATCATTGTTCCTATTTATGAACTCTCCTGCAAGCAGCAGGGACTTCCAGTAAAAATAGGCCAATTAAAGATGAGGACTGAAAGCATTTAAAATCGCTTGCAACTATACTTAGATACTCAATTGCTAGTAGAAGTTTCTACCAGAAAAATATCTTTTGGATTACCAACCGGATTTTTGAAACAAAAGATCTAAATGGTGACAAGGATTCTAACAATCCTAGAGCATCTTTTTTGCTCATTAACCTTTGAAAATTGCAAAACATGTGAAGTTTTTAACAGTTTATAAAATCTCTTACTAAAAACTTCAAATGTTTTGCAATTATCAGAGAAACACATATTTTTTATGTGTTTCTTTTTGTTTTGGCTTAATGAGCAGAGTGTTCACCAATGGTCCAGAAGACAGAGAGGTTCAATCCCAGGTCAAGTCATACCAAAGACTTTAAAAATGGTACTTGATGCTGCCCTCAGAATTATAGGGTAAGGATCAAGAGTAAAGTGGAGCAATCCAGGGAATGGATTAGCGCCTTCCCCTACACCTATCATTCCAGAATGTCTAGTTGAAAATTTTCTCGCCAGAAATCAAACTTAGAATCTTTTCTCCTCTAACTACCCTGCTTCCCAGTCAACAAAATATCAAAACTTAAAAATATTCTTGTACTATTGGCAGGGCTTAGAATATGCTGACTGTATCCCCTGCTGAGGGAGTAAGACTCCTCCCCAACAAAAGCTGTGTTCTAAGTATGATACTAAACTGCATTTGATGGTAAGGTTCCAGATCTGGAGAGTATGGAGTACCCTTTCATTGCCATTACTCCCAGATCCACTTTGACCTGGTGTGGTAGTACTAGTTAAGGTTCCATCTATGGATCAAATAGATCTGCTTACAAATTATTAGAAATATTTGATGCCATATAACTGAATTATTTCTATTAAAAATAGTAACTTGAACCTATAATTATTCAGTAAAGAATATCATTATTAGTTACTCTGTGTACTTACAAGTAAGTATTATTGAATAGAAACAATTACTTGTGACCATATAATTATTAGTATTAGATAGGAGTACTTGAAATCATACAATTGCATACAAATTATTTGTAGTAGACAGAAATACTTGATATGATAATTGTGTACAAGAAACAATTACACAAAAAATAAAAATACAATGAATGTGATTCCCTAACCTCTAGGCATAAAATAACCCTGGATTGGTTGACATGCTGTTAAAATCAATCAATCAATCATTAGAACCTTTTTACAAGTCACCAGAAATTGAAAACTTTAGAAAATCCTGTTATTGTTTTTACATTTGTAATACAATGGTTGAGGGAAGCTATAAACATTAAACATTCACAATGACATTCATAAACATAAGTCCTCACAAAAACAGTTTGGTGTTATTAGCTTAGGGCTAGTATTTTTAAATTCAATATTGTAACAAAAGTTTGATAGATTCATTTGTAAGGGGGTTACATTTAACAGGATAGCTTACCTTTTACAGATTGGACTATTACTGCCACCATTGATATCCTGATAGAACCCTGCAGAGCATGAGGCAGGTGTACAGGAACCATTGTTAATAACAAAGTTAGGTGGGCAGCTGCTGCACTGAGAAGTGCTGGGTCCATTACAAGTGGCACATAGGCGGAAACATGGGAAACACCTGCAATGTATCCAAGATGAAACATTTAAAAAAAATCAAAAGCCATGAATGACTTTATGCAAATACACAATATACCAAAAAACAGCTTTAAGCAATGGAGAACCAACCAGAAGATTTTATGATGTATTGTTGTATACTCATATGCATATATACACATATACATGCAGAATACATACTGATGAAATAATAAAGACGAGCGAAGACTTCTTTAAAAAAATATACCTCACACTTTATTTGAAAGGTTTGTGTGTGAGAGGGAGTTGGAGACCGAACGGAACTGCAACATATTGACCCCCACTCTTATGGCCATCAGTGTTTTTTTCCCCGTTCTCCTGATATTGCTCAACTGGAGGCCTTGGGGCCCACTCCACTGGGTGCTGGCTTTCTCTACCGCGTCTTGTCACCAACGGGTCTGGTCTCCAAACTAACTGACTTCCCGTCTTCACCGAGTTATATAATAGTTCAATCGCCCACTCAATATCTCCCCATAACTGGCCATCGGGATGTGTCACTTCCGCTGTCCTTGGAATGGCATGTTTGATCGTCATCCAGTGGAAATAACTGTCATGCAGTTCACAGGTCACTCTCTTCCGGTGCATCAGTCTATGGCTGTACCGCAGGATTTTACCTTGTCCCATATTGTCAGCCAGACTCGCCCACGCCAATGGAATATGCACTTCCGCCGTCTTTAGAATGGCATGTTTGGCAGGGTCAAAGGTCAATATACTACAGTATTATAATATTCTTTATATTCTATTATCATATATCATAACATTTTTTATATTATGATGTATCATAACAGTCTTTATATTTTATTATGATGTATCATAATATTCTTTGGAAGATTTGTGGACTTGAGAGCATGAAGAATATTAAGAAAAAAACACAAACAAACAAGCCAAAAACAATGATGTTACTGCTTCACACTATATTAAGAGTTTCAGAGGTGCTTTAACTAATAAAAAACTTGCTAGAATAAAGTTTTGAATGCTAAGGGGACTATTTCAAAGAAAATTAATGTTTTATTCACTGTTCATTTCAGGCTTGCTAAATACAGCATATATCATCATTTAGCTGTACTGTGGCTGATACAAGTATAAATATTCTGGAAATTTTCAAGCAATATTTTAAACTGGGCCTCCAAACCACTAAGAACTGTCCATAGAATTTAAGAAATGAAGAAATATGACTGAATAATGTTGATGTGAATTAAATGATTAATGATAAATCAATTAATGAAGTGAAAAAATACAATTGGAAATTTAAATTCTGTATATTTAGTTATGTCCTGCAGCAACATGGATTTCTATTCATTAGTCTTTATTCCCGGAGACCTAGTCTTGGTGAGATAACCCACTTTTCCCATGAGGATCAACTTTTATTTTTATAAAAACCCTTTACCTGGTTCCAATAAATATGCACATAAAATTTGATAGTTCTAAAGAAAATCTTTTAGTCATCTACAGAAAGTAGATATACAAATTTGTCCCAGTTATTAATATAGATGGGTTACCTTATCATGTGATAAACATCTGCTTGAAACATACATTGACAAGTACAGAGGGCGGGGTGGGGGGAGTCATTAAAATAGTTTAAAAATTTTCTCTACTCACACTCCATCAACTTGATACTCATTAACTGAACATTTGCCACTTAGAATACACTGGCCATTGGTCAGTTTGTGTCCCTGTAAACAACCAGAACAGTTTTTGGCACTAAATTCACAAGTTGAACATGGTGCCTGGCAAGATTTGCAATGCTTTTCTTTTTGGTCTGAAAGAAAAAAAAAGCAAGTAATGAAAAGAATTCAAGTATTTAATACACAATTAAAAAAAAAAAAAAAACAGTTTTGTTTATAATTTAGGTCAATATTTTTATTATTCTAATTGTTTTTCTGCAAACTAAGTACAAATTTTGGTCATGTCTGTTTGCATTTCATATTGTGCTAATTTGGTGGGTTGTTCGTTTCAGTTTTATGGCATATCAACCTTTGTAGGTCATTCAACGCCAAATTCTGTCTATATATACATACATATTCAACCAAAGATTTCAAAACGAATATTAAGGTAGGTAGAATTTTCTATTAGCAGGATTTGAGAAAACCGACCTGGACCCAGTGGAAACCGCATGCACGAAAACACGGCCCGATGCCGAATGGAACCGAAATGCAACGAAAAAGGAGGGAAAAAAACGAGCCGGCGCGAACCGAACTGACCCGCCCCTGTCCTCCCCGCCACACAACAGCAAAACCGCCCGATGTGCAAACAAAAGAAAGATGAACACAAATGCACGACCGAAACAACGGCGATGAACATGCACAGCCCGAGCCCGCCATAGCAAAAAACGCACACACATTGGCGCACTAGTGCTAATGCTTCTTTGGAAAAAATATGTAACCATCTCTTCTCTTTTAGCTATGGGTAAATAGCAGGATAGACTTGGGTCTTTAGCTTTGGTTAGGTAACTGGTCTCCAAGAAAATAAAAAAAAATTCAAAACCAGGACCTTCAGTCCAAACATTAGCTATGTTCTAGTAATTCTTGTGATGACACTGATGCCAAATTATATAGCACTTTGTCATTGGACAATCTCAGAGGGGAGACCTGTTGCATGGGCAATTGCTAATCTTCCATACAACTGAGATTTGGGCACAGACACATAATCTTAGAAGACTGATAGATGCTCTAACAGTGTTATCTTAAACCTTTTATCCTAATTTTATAAAAGTATATATACCAATATTCTAATAAAGGTTTTCTCCAAATCATTTTAGAGCTTTAAGAGCCAAAGCAGATATAAATGGAATTTAAATCTTATAAGTACCTTTTTTGGTCCAACTAATTCATATTTAAATAGAATTTGTTTTAAACTCTTTAAGAAATGTAAAAATTAATAAATTCAAAGAAGAAGAAAAAAAATATATATATATATATATATATATATATATATGAATAAAAAGAAACATAACATAAGCAAATTTATATACTTCAGTAATAAGTAACTTCAAAGGACTGACGCTAATTTTTAGCTACAAAAAGTGTTTTTATCATATATTGGTGTAAGCTTCAAAGTTTTCAAAAATTTATCTTGTGTAAGGAACTCCCCCTTTGTTTTTGAGGTGAAAAATTGATTTTAAAAAGTTGTCTATTACACTAGTACATATTATAGTTATAAATCTAAAATATTTATATATGCATTTATATACTTAGATGGTTTGTGAGATGGGAAGTAAGTGGCTGTACAGCTGTTGTTTTGTAAGATACTGCTCACAGGATTTGTTTAAAACTGCATGCAATATTCTTGAATAGTTCCCATTTAGCTTTTTTTCAGCTGTTTCATTAAAGTCCAAGTGGTGCAACCATACAATAGTACTGACACAGCTTGGAAGAATTTTTGTTTTATTTTATTAGATTAAATTTTCATATGGTCATTAACCTGTCAATAGCAGTCCATGCAAAACCTACATGTATGTTGACATACCTTTCAGTAGATGAGATATTACTACTGAGGTATATGAACTGATCTAATTTCAGAGGCTTACCATTTAATGAGATGGCACCATCTTGATTAAAAAACATGAACTCTGTTTTATCCAAGTTCACATCGGGATTGATGCCTCTTGCAGCCACTGCCAGGCTATGCAGCAAAGATTAAGCTTGTGCAGGTATACTTGCAAGAAGTGCTAGATCATCTGCATCAATAATAGTTTCTGCTGGATAGTACTTCTCTATGAGATATGACAATAATGATAAAAAAAGAAACACTCTTCTCAGCTGGCAACCTTTTATTATCTATTCACTTGAGAACTGGCTTTTGTATCACTGATCACAAAGAAATAAGACCCCCCCCCGAACATCTGTCTTTATTGTAAGGGTGTCCAGAAAGAATCCCAGTCCCATCATAGTGTCATAATAGTACTTAAAAATAAAAATTCAGAATGTGTATCAATTTTACCTCAATCATAGAAAACATTTCTTTTAAGCTATTTTTTATAAATATTTTGCTTAGTTTGGTTGGGTTTTATGGCACATCAACCATTGAAGGTTATTTAATGCCAAATCCATTTTTATACATATAAACAGTTCTATTTCAAACAATTCAGTTTCAATGTCAAAAAAAGTTCTATTTCAAGCAATTAAATTTAGCCTAAGTACACAGTTTACTTCTATTTGACCTATAGATAGGACCCAATCAAGTGCTACCACCCAGGCCAGAGTGAATCCCTGGAGTGATGGCAATAAAGAGGGACTTCATATTCCCCAAAGCTCCAGCATTACTGGAACCTCACCATCAGATTGTTTAGTGTCATATATCAGGACACTTGTTGCAGGGGTGAGGTCTCACCCTTCTGGGAGAAGCAGTTGGTGTATTCTACAGCCCCAGCTGATAGGGCAATATTTTGCCAGGAATATTTTCCAAAAAATTGTGTTTATGAAGCAGCTTTCATAAAAATGTTTTAATGAAGTTATTGAAATTTTTTTTTATTTTTATAGATTATCAATTATTTGATTTATTTCAGGCTAGAGGTTAGGGAATCATGTTTATAATTATATTTTTGTGCATTTTTTTTTCAGTTACTTTGATGCCCATTGAATGCTAATAATTTTTAAACAAATCTATTTAACCCATAAATGAGACCCTAACAGATACTACCACTCTGAGTAGACCTGAGAGTAATGGCACTGAAGAGATACTCCACATTCCCCACATCTACAGAACTAAAGCTTCACCATCAAATGCAGTTATTGAAAATAATTTTGAGGATAAAAACTTCAAAATAAAATTTTATAAGCATTTTGCTTGCATAAACTAAATTTTGTTCCTGAATGGTATGTGTTATTTCTTGATTGCTCATGTAGTAAAAGTATTAAAAAATGGCCATTATTCCTTTCAGATTTTCATTTTGTGCCCTAGATAATAAAATATAGAAATTTATTTTCTTTGTAAAAATGGGCAAATTTGAATATTTTGATTCAGATCAGGTTAGAACAAAAAACATTATTCAAAATTATCATTTTCAACTTTATAGTTTGTTTAAATCTAACTCTTTTTGTTATTTTACTTTGTTTCTGTCAAAAAATTTATATATTGAACATTTTTCAACATTACAGTGGCCTAGGAACTTGGGTGTGTTCTCAAAAGTATTCAAGAATATAAGGTGAATACCTCCTGAAGCCAACATTACTGCTGGGAATTCAACCTTCTGTGCAACTTAAAGAGCCACAATAAAAATGGTTTTTAAAATGATTATTTTATTATTTTCTGAAAATCAAAACTTAAAATAAATAAGAAACAGTAGTTTTATTCTCTTGAGAATTAAAAAAAAAAAAAATCCCACCCAATGTGTACTGATCCAGAAACTTTATAGTGGTGATTATATGTGCACAACAATGTTTGTGGTAGTGAAAATCATAGCAACCAATAGTAAATAAAAAGAAAAAAAAGGTGACAAATATATTGATTAGACCAATTCATGAGAAAAAAACTTAAGTTTTGTTGTTGAGTACTATTTTCTAGTTTTCATAATAAAACAGTTTGGCAATAACATAGTTAAATAGTCAAGATTGAATAACTCCTGTCAAAATTAGAGAAGGCCATTGATTAGTTTTGTTTGGTTGTATAGCACATCAACCATTGTAAGTTATTAATGCCAAATCAATTTTTATACATATAAACAGTTCTATTTCAAACAATTCAACTATAATTTTTTGTTTACACACTGTTTCAATGTCAATAACAGTTTTATTTCAAGTAATTCAGTTTAACATAAGCACACAGTTTAGTTCTATTTAAGCCATAGATGAGACCCTATCAGGTACTACCACTTTGGGTCACAGTGGACCTGGGAGTGATTGGAATAAAGGGGTACTTCATATTTCCCAAAGCTCCAGCATTACTGGAACCTCACCATCAGATTGTTTAGTGTCATAACAGGACACTCAGAGGGAGAGGGGTTACCCCTCTGCAGAGAAGCAGTCGGTGCATTCTACAGTCCCAGCCAACTGGGCAAAGAAGGCCATTGAATAAATTGGATGAAATATTCTGATAAATGACAAAAAAATAAGATTCATCATTTAAATAACTCTTAGAGTGATAACATGGGCAAAAATGTGACGTATCCTTATAAAAGAAGAAAGAAAAGTCATCTTAGGTATCAAAAGTTGGAAATTTCTTACCCATGAAGAATCCATCTTGACAAATGTGGGAGCATCTGCCATTGTCAGTGAGGTGGTAACCAACTTTACAAGATTTACAATTGGTTGGTAATGGTCCAGAACAAACTTCACAGGAACTATCACATGGGTGGCATTCACTTGTTTCAGGATTCCCATAGTATTTTTCAGGGCAAACTTCTACACAAGGACTGAAAAAAGGTATTTGTAATACTTCAAAAGACATTCTTGATTAGAAAAAAAAAAAAAAAAAAAGAGCATATGTAAAATCTTCAATTTTCTGCTAAAAAAGAAAAGGGATAAAAATATAAAATTAAGATTTTTTGATGACATTTACTTTCTGTACTGCTTTTACTTCAATGTGTTTAAAATTTAAACTGATCAAATTTTTTTCTTAATTCTTTTAAAACTTAGCAACAAAATTTTTTAGGTAATTTAATCCTAAAAAAAGAAAGAACAGCATCAAATGGATTACAGAAAAACTTCTGAAATGATAAAAATTTGAATATATTTAGAAATATCTGCAAAGCTAAGTATCCAATATGCTAACCATTTGTAACAGACTGACAATAAATTTCTTCACAGTGAGTATATATATATGCGTGTGTGGGTGTAGTTAGGCAGCAGTCGTTCATTTAAACATGTTTCATTAGATAATAAAGACAAATTTTGTCTGTATAATTTATTTAAGATCCTTTCAAGTTTTCTGATAAGTATCTTAGTTTCAGGTTGAAATTGGTAGATGAATTTCCCAAACTTTAAAAACTCTTAAAACAAACACACCTTACACAAGCAAGCAACCCCTGATAATGGCCTATGAAGGTTCTGAAACTGCTCAGGACAATTTTGGGAAATTCATCTACCAATTCCAACCTGAAACTAAGACACTTATCAGAAAACTTGAAAGGATCTTAAATAAATTATACAGACAAAATTTATCTTTATTTTCTAATGAAACATATACATATATATATATATATAAAACCCAGAAAAATACAGGTATTAAATGGTAATGAAAAACACACAAAAAAAACAAAAACAAAAAAAAACACTTCTCCATCCTAATATTTGAATTTGTATTTTAATACCCTCCTCTAATGTGACACTATGGACCTTTGGTGGGGTAATATATATAATTAGACATGCGTGCATATGTATGTGTATATGCATATTACAGTAGACAAATAAATAGGTGTGGGTACATGTGTGTATGTACATGTATGAGTGGCTGTATGCATTTTGTGCTTGAGCCTTTCATCCACTTCTTCCAGTGGAGAATGTCAGATAAAGCTGAAGTGCAACTTAAAAGACTTCAATTTTATTATCACACATTTTAGGGTATCTGGCAATATTTGTATGTCCAGTCTATTGGTGGTCCAAGGTCTACAAGTAGGAAATATTGGTTGGTTGGTTAGTTGGGTTTTATGGAATATCAACCTTTGTAGGTTATTTAATGCCAAATCCATTTTCATATAAAGTCAGTTCTATTTCAAACAATTCAGTTTAGCATGAGTACACAGTTTAATTGTCAAAAACATTTCTATTTCAAGCTATTCAGTTTAGTCAAACAGTTCTAATTCAAACAATTCAGTTCAGCATAGATATGCAGTTTAGTTCCATTTAACCCATAGATAGGGCCCTATCAGGTGCTATCACTCTGGGCTAGAGTGAACCTGGGAGTGATAGCAATGAAGGGGTGCTCCGCATTCCCCAAAGCTCCAGCTTCACTGGAACCTCACAATTAGATTGTCTCGTGTCATATCCAGGACACTCATTTGGGTGGGTGGGGGTCTTACGCCTCTGCAGAGGTGCAGTCAATGTATTCTACAGCCCCAGCAGAGTTAAATGTAAAAACAGTTTTGTTTCAGAAAATTTAGTTTAGCATAAATACACAGTTTAGATGTCAAAACAGTTCTATTTTGACCAATTCAGTTTAGCATGAGTATGTAGTTTCAATGTCAAAACAGTTTTCTTTTAAACAATTTATAAATGCATAAAAATGCAGTTTAAATGCAAAAAACAGTAAACTTAAGAAACTATGATTTAGTTCTATTTAACCCATAGATAGGACCATTAACAGGTGTTACCACTCTGGGCCAGAGTGGACCTGGGAGTGATGGCAATGAAAGGGTACTTTGCATTCCATAAAGCTCCAGCATTACTGGAACCTCACCATGAGATTGTTTAGTGTCATATCCAGGACACTTGGTGGTGGGAGGTCTACAGCCCCAGCCAACTGGGCAAAGTAGAAAATATTCACCCCAGCACAAGTCAGAAATGCAAAAAAAAAAAAAAAAAAAAAAAAAAAAAAAGAGTTGGTTAGAAAAACCCATCAGATTTGGTCAGAGAAAGGGACTGGAGTTAGAGATGCTCTCAGAGTCTGCTGACACTCCAAGAGTAAGGGTGATCTGGTAGGATCTGGCAATTTAGAATTCACACTGAATGCATGGGGAAGGGATATAGTGCCAAAGGAAGGTCCGAAGTAACACACATACACATCTGTGAGTGAGTTCAGTCCTTCAAACGTTAAATTCGACTTTTATTTATTTTTATTTGTCTTTTGTGATACCTTGGTCTCCATGCAATAAACACAGCAAAAGGTCACACAAACCAGTGAGCAGATGCACTGCAGTGCCAAGGCATTTCGTCACAACTAGTGTCTGTGACCAAAAATTGACCCTGGAAAAAGCCATTGAATAAGTAGCAAGAAATATTCACAGCCTAAGACCATTCCAGAGAAGTAAGGAAGGAAAAGAAGGAAAGAATGAAGCATTGCACACAGAGGTAGAGGAGGAAAGGAAAGGTAAGAATGAAGTGTTGTGCATGTAAGAAGAAGATAGAAAACCTATGTGTGTATGTGAGATCATGAATGTGAAAAAAGAAAAAAAAAAAGAAAGAAAAGCAGAAACCTGTAAGAGTCTGCCTTTATATCACCCAATACCCAGTCTAAAAATTAAACGGTAAAAAATAACAAAATAAATAAAAAAGAACAAATAGATAAATAAGTAATCTATTTCCTTTTTGTATATGTTGGTTGGTTGTTTGGGTTTTATGGCATATCAACCTTTGTAGGTTATTTAATGCAAAAATCCATTTTTATGCAAATAATCAGTTCCATTTCAAACAACTTAGTTTAGCATGAGTACAGTTTGATTGTCAAAAACATTTCTATTTCAAGCTATTCAGTTTAGTCAAACAGTTTTAATTAAGCCAATTCAGTTGAGTATAAGTATAGACTTTGTCTACAGTTAAATATCAAAAACAGTTCTATATTAAACAATTCACTTTAGCATAAGTACAGTTTCAATGTCAAAAACAGTTCCATTTCCAAGAATTCGGTTTAGCATATGCAATTTAAATGCAAGTACATAGTTTAACTGTCAAAAACCTTTCTATTTCAAGCTATTCAGTTTAGTCAAACAGTTCTAATTCAAACAATGCAGTTTTTTTAGTATGCTATTTAACCCATAGACAGGACTCTATCAGGTGCTACCACTCTGGGCTAAAGTGGACCTGGGAGTGATAGCAATGAAGGGGTGCTCTGCATTCCCCAAAGCTCCAGCTTCACTGGTACCTCACCATCAGATTGTTTAGTGTCATAACAGGACACTCGTTGGGGGGAGGGTCTTATCCCTCTGCAGAGGTGCAGTCAGTGTATTCTACAGCCCCAGCTGACTGGGCAATTTTGTATATGTCAAATTGTAAGAAAATTTCTTTTTTGGTCTTGTAGGTACAATGAAGAAAAAGAAATTTTTCTGTCTCTGTCTTTTTCTTATGAATTTACTTTTAGTGATCAAAAGGCTTTGCAATCAGATTAGTGTATATTTTTTATTTTCTTGTCTATTTGGAGAAGTTTTACAATATTCTTTTATGGTAGAGAAGTGAAAAGACTCATTGATTAAAGAAAAAAAAAAGAAATTTTAATTAGAAAAGAGTTCTCTCATAACCCTTTTTCTATGGCACTTCTTTCTTTCTCCCTCTGAAAAACCTTTCTTTTGTATTAATCAAAGAAAGCAGAGAGGAATGGGTCCTTGATTTTATGCTAGGAAGATGACAAAGATAATGATTATTAAGATAATAATGGCACAAAATGTGGAAGAAGAAGAGAGAGAAAGAGATACAAAGAAGAGAGAGGCTGAGAGAAGTGACAAAGATGGAGAGAAAAGTTAAGAGAAGTCAGGAAGGAAGAAGAAGAGAGAGAGGATGATGAGAAAAAGAAAGGCAAAAAAATTTATGATGGATAAATAAAGAAAGGGAGTATAGAAAGAAAAGGAGAGAAACTTATTTAGAGGATGAATGAAGTTCATTAAGAGAGGGAGAAGAAAAAGACAAGACAGAGAAAGTGATAATTTACTAAGCTTTTTTTTTGTTTAGTGTGGCACAAGGCCTTATGAAAGGCACACCCAATGAGACTCGAACTCACTTGTGTAGGTTTGCTAGTCGAGCTTGCTAACCATTACACCACCAGAGGCGTCACTTTTTCCAACCCCTCCGCTCGGGCAGGATATGACACAAGGTCAATTTTTTTAAGCGGAGTTTAACAGGTTTGAATTCAGAGTTTTCTTTCTCCTAGACTAGTTGCCTAGCTAAGGCTGAAGAACCTAGTCTGCCCTACTATTTACCCATAGCTGGAGGGAGAATAATTGGATTCATACCTTTCCCTAGGGTATTAGTGCTATGTGAAATGCAATCAGTCTCGTCCAGGACCAAACAGAGAAAGTGGTGTTAGCTTCAAGGCAACTGGTCAATGCAGAGCTGCCCAAAGATAGGGCTGGAGGTGGGTCTGTTTGTGGGGGCCCCCAAAAGTAAAGAAAAAGCAGAATACATATTAACACTGACGAGCTGCGTTTGATTTTCTTTTTATACTTCTATTTTATTAGAAATTGTTAAGGGTTCAATCAACTTTTTTTTGCAGGGTGGGAGAGAGAGAGAGAGAGAGAGAGAGAGAGAAGGTTCAAATAGCTCCATTTTATTATTTATTTTATTCCTGCCACCCCTGATTGGAAACCCCTTCCTTTTTTCTGGGGAGAGGGTATGGTGAAATGTTAGGTGGTCAGATAGGTTGACACCTCCAGTAACAACAGCACAGAGAGTGGTGACACCCTCCTGCATAGAGTAACTTTTTTCGAGGTGGGTGGGGTCATGAAGTGTGATTATCAACCCTTGTTGGTGACTAAAATTTTGTTAGGGTGTATAAAAGCATGGGGAATTTACTAATTTAAAAAAAAAAAAAAATTCTTTGATCCTGTAGAATAGTTACCAAATATCATATGACTCACAGAATGCCTGATTGGGTGTATATGGTAATCACTAGCAATGTGTGTCATTCATATACAACCCATTTAAGTCACACAGCTCATTTAAATGAATAAACAATTTAGATTGTTTTCGAATTGGTAATGACTCATGATCATTTTCACAAAAGAAAAAAAAATTCAAAAGAATTATATTTTAAACAAATTATTGTTTAAAAATAGCAGATTCTAAAATATCCCTTTTTAGAATAAATCATGAAATGTCTTTAGAAAAAAGACAATTCAATAAGAATAAAAATGGATTTTAAAAAGAAAGGAAAAATATTAAAGCAAAATTAAAATCCAGTACTTGAAATTTAAATTTTTACCCATAGTAACTGATTTTTAATGAAGAAAATTAAAATTAAATTATAATTAACAAAAAATCCAGCTCTGACCGAGGAGATCTGGATCTTCACTTATTAAGTCAGTTTCAGTATTGTCAAGATATTTATTGTGTGGGTGTTATATGAGATGATTCAATATTCCATTTATAACTTTTCTGTATTTTGTAAAAATTTCATCTTGAATAATAAAAAAAAAAACCCTCATTATTGTATGCAGTTATAGACTAAGTTATGATTTGGAATTTTATATTCAATTCCTCTATTCATGAGTGAATGGAAATGAAATTTTATTAAAAGGGGTGGATCAAAAAGTTTGAATACTTGAATTCTAGCTTGGTGGTGAGGAAAGGGAAAAAAGATTTCAGACTCACCCCTTTAGACCATTCCGAAAATGTTTACATGCATGACATTCTGAGGCACTTTTACCAGAGCAGCCATTGGCACATTGTTCATGACAAATAATTGAACTCTGAAAAAAATTAAAAAAACAAAAACTGAAAATTATATACATAGAAATACTAATTTTTTCCTTTTCATTTTTACAATTACAGAATAAGTAAGGGATAATCCAATAACAAATAGAAAAATAGTCAAACATTAGAAAATATTAACAATTTTAGTTGAATTAGTGAAAAAAAAATTGCTCCAAAAAATTTAAATGTAAGACTAAAAAAAATTAAAAAAGAAAGAAAAATTGAATAGAAACCAAAGAAGAAAAATAAGGGTAAAGATAAATTCCTTTACTCAGACTGCAAGTCTAGAAGATCAAAGAAGTATTAATGAACTAGACAGCAACAGAGTTGAATTTAAGTATCCCAAATTAGACAAGTCAAAAGAAAAAGAAAACAAATTCTCTTACTCCAAGTCTGAAAGATCAAGGAATCTTTTTTAGCTGTTAAATTGACCATTACTAAAGCAGACAACCTAACAGCCTGAGTGAAAAGAAAAAAAAAAATTTAGGGACAGTAAACTGGAGTGTAATAGTGATAATAATAATAATAATAATAATAATAATACAACAGGACCCCACACCCTGAAAAAGAGATACAGGACTCCCAGATTATTAATGAATTTTATGATGGCCAGAGACTCAGCCAATTAAATGAAGTTTGGGTAATAAAGCTGACTGAGTAAAAAGAGTTGAGAATTTGACACAAGCCCAGGGAGATTTAGATAAATAAGGATATGCAAAAAGGTCCAGTCAGAGAGAGTGGTAAAAGGAACAACTGACACAAGGTCAGAGATATAAATAATTCATTTTGACTAGTATTATCGTATTGTAGGGCTTCAAAGAAAGTTAGTGGACAGGAAGAGACGGGAAAGTCAGACATGTGATCACAGAAAAATTCCAGTCAATTTATTGCCAATGTTAAATCTTCCTGGGTCTCAAAAACAGGAAGATGCAAAGTGTTATTTTCAGATTGCTCAAGGAATGATCTAGTCTTTGAAAAATTCTAACCCACCCTAAATGGGTTATCACTAGCTAAAATATTTATGTTGTTACTAGTTGCATTCCTTGTAACTAACTCAGTAACCCTTTTCAAAAATCCTCAACTTTTGTGTGTGACCATCTCCTACACCTACAGCAAGAGTCCTTGTTGTTGGTCACTAATGGCAGTGGAGGCCACTACATTACAGTATTCTCTTTCATCTTTTTCGTTTTATTTGCTTTTTATCACAGTAAACACAAATTGTTATTTCTGTGATAGCCAGGAACACTGTAAAAGATAGGCTCCTGAGGAGACTCAAACATATCCTCTTTTGCACTGAGGAAGTAAGATTATCTACACTAGCTGCTTTATCAACTAAGCTGCAGGAGCCATTGATAGTGTAGAAGTCTAAATTACACCTATAAATGCATCCAGTACATTGTTAATACCATATATGTTAAGATAAAAGTAGAGTTGATATTAATCAAAATTAATGAAGATAATGATGAAGAAAAATTTAACATGAAATATAGAAATAGTTTCAACTAATGCAATAGAGGTGCAGAGTAACAAAATAGTTATTATCAAAGATAATGATTTCCAAATTTTAGACAAGGCTGTTAGTTGACTAATGACAGCTGACTGCGTCTCTTAGATGGTTAGCAAGCTAGACTAGTAAACTTTCATGGGTGACTTTAAGTCTCATTGGAAATGCTACAGACAAAAACCTCAGGATCTAGCTTACTCAAGAAAATAAGAATGACAAAGAAATGATTAATTGACTGCTTTTAACAGTATGCTAACTTGCCAGGGCTTATTTTACGCCTAGAAGTTAGGGAATTACACACACCATATATTCCTATTTTTTGTGCAGTTTCTCAAGGTTTTTGCACACTGTTATATGATATCAAGAATTCCTATCTAATATAAATAATTTGCAAACAGATCTATTTGACCTAAAGACATGACCCTAAACAGTTACAGGTCAGAGTGGACCTGAGAGTAATGTCAATGAAGGAGTACTTCTCCTAGGTATACAGTCCGTGCTGCTGACAAGATGTGGACAGAGAAATATCAGATCAATAATTCTATTTCCCTGGGACACTTTCTGAGTATATGCAGTTACAGAACAAACAAGATAAACCAAGTGCTTTTTTTGTTTAAAATTAACACCAAAAATTTGTAGTTGACACAAAGAAAAAAAGAAATCTCCAGGTACAAAGTTCCATGGGTGATACAATTTCCCAGTTAACCATACAATACAATCTTGCTTTGTCTAACTGAACTCCTGTTTCAAGTAACACTTGGTTTATATCTCAATAGCTTGTGTTTGATCGGTTTGATCAAAATATCAATCAGTACAGGTAACTGATAATATGTACGGACTAGTTTCTTTACACAAACCTCTTTTTGATCACTTCCAGTTTCATAAAAGGTCAGCCATTTATGTTTTCTTTGAAGCAAAGGCAAGCCATAAGTATCCTTTTAGGCCATCTTGGTAATGTATCACTACAGACTTCATTCTTTCTTCACCACATTTTATAAAGAAGATAAATAAGTTTAATGGTTTTTGATAGAATTTATTCAAAGAAGCAAAGATTTTATTTTTTCTCTCAGTTTTTGATTCCTTTAAAAGGTAAGCATCCCTGCAGTCATCATCTTGGAGTTTAGGATCACTTTAATAAATCTGGAGTTGGTCTCTTCTTCTTTGAGACAGATGGTCAGCAAAATGTATTCTTGTGGCTACACGTTTAATACCAGTAGATTTGTCATCAGGCTACCGGGGTTTGAGCTTAAAATGTAACATTTTGTTTTACCTGTTGCAATATATAAGCAAAAATCAAAATGATTCTAATTAGTTTTTTTTTCTTTTAAATAAAAAGGTAGGATAATGAATATAATCTAAAGATAAATATTAAAGAACATTACAAATCTGATCAATTATTTAATACTCAACATTCTTGATGCTTCAGAAATCACATGTACAAATTTTACCACAAACTTTCAGCAAATGCCTGAGTTTTCAGAACAATGTTTATTGTCATACTAACTGTAATCAGGAACACAAGTTTAAATTCTGAAAGAAGCTATTTGCATTTCACTTCATGCTAATGTCCTTGGGAAAGGCATAAATCCAGCTCTTCTTCCCAAGCTACAGATCAATAGTAGGGCAGACTGGATTCTCTAGCCTTGGTAAGACAACCAGTCTAGAAGGAAAACTGAATTCAAACCAGCTGTGCTCTGCTTAAATAAATTGACCTTGTGTCCTGCCCTTGATGAAAGATTTAGGTAAATATAGACAAATATAAATGGAAAGTAAATTGTTATTTAATTACATAAATAAAAAATAAAAAAGCAATAGCAACATAAGAAAATGAATTTTTTTAGTAATAATTAAGTACTAACTTGGATTTTTATATGAATATAATTATTATATAATTACTACACTTAATACTTGATATCTCATCAAAGAATATATTCTTTTAATAGTTTTTCCCCCAGTATCTCTTATTTAGTTTTACTTTTTCTTTATTAACTAGTAAACAGTAATACATATATTTGTCAGAAAAAGTATACAAAAGTTAGATACATAGACACACATGAAATATCATTCAATCATAGAGGTAAGAGTGTAAAAGAATATATATATATATATATATATATATATAGATGATGATTATGAACACCACATAAAACTACTGGTAATGGACTTTGCATTAATCATTTTATATTTTTCTGGGTTGAATACCTGCTCTGCAGAAATTGCATCAAGCATTTTTTCTGGCCAGCTTTTTAAACACACACACAAACATATATATATATATATATATATATGTAAGTAAGTAAGTAAAGTTGGCGACTGTAGTCAAGGGTGACCTGAAGGCTCCCTTTTCAATAGCTACTACATTGAGGTGTAGGGGAGGGCACAACTCCTTCCCTTGGATTGCTCCACTTCACCCTTGATACGTACCTTATAATGCCGAGTGTTAAGTAAGGAGGTATCAAGTACCAATTTTTAAGTTTTTGGTATGACTCAACCTGGGATTGTAAACCGGTCTCCCAGGCCATTGGCAAACACTCTACTTACTAGGCCTATATATATATATATATATATATATATATATATATAAATAAATAAAAAATCAGCCCATTGTCATAATGGTTAGAATCTTTGCCAATGGTCAAGAAAACCTGGGTTCAATCCCAGGTCAAGTGATGCCAAAGACTCAAAAAAAAAAAAAAAAAAAAAAAAAAAGGTATTTGATGCTTCCTTGCTTAACACAATATTATAAGGTATGGATTAAGGGTAAGTGGAACAATCCATGGAAAGGATTAGTGCCCTCCACTACACCTTAGTGTTATAGCTATTTAAAAGAGAGCCTTGGAGTGGTCCTCAACTGCAATCAGCCAACAACTATATATATATAAAAAGATAAACGATTACACACATAAGATTGTGAAAATTAAAGAATTCTAAACTTTTTAGGATCTTATAACTAAAACTAATTTTTTTTCTCAAAGGTATGTTTGTTAAGTCTATTGTTTGACATAATTCTTGGATCATCTGTAATGTAAATCTCTTTCCATTTTTATATTCTTTGTATCAACCTCTAATAATACTCATACTTCTTCAGAATGTAAGGGGGGGGTGTCCTTGTGGTGTAATGGTTAAAGCGCTGGACTGCGGAATTGTAGTACGCGAGTTCGTTCTCTAGTCGCGCTATTACGTTCACTTTTGGGCAAATACCCTTGGGAAAAATATGAACCCCCTTATCCTCCCAGCTATGGGTTAAATAGTACCATTACTGTTCTTCTAGGAGAATGGCTTTGGCATTAAATAACCTAAAAAGAGTTGATATGCCATTAAACAATGAAACCGGAATCAGAATGTAAGGTTAGTTTATTGAGTTCAATAGCATATCAATCCTTAATGGTTATATGATGCCAAATCCAGCTTTTTATCTTTATATAATTTTTAAGTAAATAATTTCTAAGTAATTTTTTTTCAAACGAGTTAGAGTTCATGTGTTTGTATACAGTTAAATGGTTGCAAGTATTTCTATTTAATGCTCATAATTGCATCTAATATTAATAATAATCCCTGCTAAAAGATTGAACAGTTCTCTTTGACCAATAGATGAGACCCTAACAGGTACAACCAATCCAGGTCAGAGAGTAATGGTAATGAAGGAGTATTCTGAATTCCTCAAACTCCAGAACCAGAGTCTCACCATCAGATGCAGTTTAATATCATACCCAAGACATTTCAGACTGTAGTATTGCCTGAAAATTGCAGAAGTTTGATTTGGTTTTATGGTATATCAACCATTGTAGGTTATTCAATGCCAAATAATTTATATATATATATATTAAATGCATTATTTCTAAACATATTTGGTAGATAACATTTTTAAACAAGCACTAACTCATTTTTTTGCACATAGAATTAAATGAAACCATTTAACTATCTAATATGAATAATTTTACTCACTATTAATCATTTGTTTGCACACAAATGTTTTCAAGTATTGCTATTTAACACTAACAATTCGATTAAAGATCAGTCATTTGTTTACACACAATTAAATGATTAAACAGTTCTATTTCAAGTGATTCAGTTTAGCATAAGTCATTTGTTAGCCCTCAATTTGAATGTCAAAGTACACAGTTTAAATATCAGACAGTTCCATAAGGGGACCCTATTAGGTACAACCACTCCAGGCCAGAGTGGGCCTGGGTTGTTCGATGGTTGGTTGGGTTTTATGGTATATCAACCTCTGTACATTATTCAAAGCCAAATCCATTTCTATACAAATAATCAGTTCTATTTCAAACAATTCAGTTTAGCACGAGTATACAGTTTAATTGGCAAAAACATTTCTATTTCAAGATATTCAATCTAGTCAAACAGTTCTAATTCAAACAATTCAGTTTAGCATAAGTACAGACTTTGTCTACACACAATTAAATGTCAAAACACTTCTATTTCCAACAATTCAGTTTAACATAAGTAGAGCTTCAATGTCAAAAACAGTTCCATATCAAACAATTCAGTTTAGCATAAGTACACAGTTTAATTGTCAAAATCCTTTCTATTTCAAGCTATTCAGTTTAGTCAAACAGTTCTAATTCAAACAATTCAGTTTAGCATAAGTTCAGTTTCAATGTCAAAAACAGTTCTTTCTCAAACAATTTAGTTTTGCATAAGTAAACAGGTTAAATATCAAAACAATTCTATTTCAAGTAATTCAGTTTAGCATAAGTACAAAGCTTAGTTCAATTTAACCCATAGATAGGACTATCAGGTACGACCAGAGAGGACCAGGGAGTGATAGCAATAAATGGGTGCTCTGCAGTCCCCAAAGCTCCAGCATTACTAGAACCTCACCATCAGATTGTTTAGTGTCATAATCAGGACACTCACTGGGGGAGTTTTACCCCTCTGCAGAGATGTAGTCAATGTATTCTACAGCCCCAGCTGACAGGGCTAGACAGTTGCAAATGTGTTTAAAAATATATAGTCACACATCAAATATTCAATTTTTAGTGGTATACTGGCATAATGGTCATCATCATTGTAGAAAATTGACTGAAAAAAACAAAACAAAAACAAGTTTAAATTTGGGATGAGGCTGTTTGTATTATTTATTTAATGCTCTCGGGAAAGCAGATTTTACAATATGGATCACCTGTAAGAAAATACTAGATCAGTTCAATGGTAGGGACAGTTATGAGTGAAGTACAAGTATCAATTTAGTATAAGTAAAGTTACATAATGGCACCATGGAACATCGTGTTCTATAGTAGACAACACAACCCAACACCATAAAACAAATTTTACTGTGTAAATTAAGTAGAAATAGTTTCAAAAACTCTAAATTCTGAATAAAAGACGAGGATAATTATGATAATAAAAGACAAGGATAATGAAAAAGAGGATGCCTGAGATAAAATATATAGGGTAGCTAAAAGAAAAAATGTTAACATCTCTATCAGATTATATTTATGATTTAATTTCAAAGAGTCTCCATATATCACTATCCCTGCCAACATTCTTAGAATCTCACAGAGGTGATAAAATAATTTTTAATATTTCTAAGGGAGTATTTTTATTAGAAAAGCAGAACTGATATCATAGAGACCACCTTGGGAAAGATTCCAATAATGTGTTGACAGAGATTGTGAACAGGTGAAGACTATAAAATCATGATATAATAAAAGAACTCCCATAAAAATGTTAATTTTTTTTTTTTTTTTAAACATCCTGAAATAAAAAAAAACCTTGAACTAAAGCACATCTTGTTAAATTAATTCTATTTACTTTCTGCTATAAATGTATCCTGTCTTATTCCTTTTCCTCCCTAAATTCCCAAGATTCTTGCAAGTGAGTGAGTGTTCTTGCAGATGGCAAATTTACAGTAATATTGATGAGTAATGAACTTAATAGTTCAAAGTACAATTAGATTCCAATAGCTTTAACCTAAAAGTATTTGCTGCAACCTAACCTGGATTAAATATTGGAAGATCTAATAGATATAAGTTTAATTTAGTTACAAGGAGCAGAGTTGTATTTCAACAATACTGTAATCATAACAGCTGGTGACATGATATGACAATCAGTCATCACAGATAATAGATGCCCATTTAATCAATAGCAACAATATAGCAAATGGCAACAACACAACCTGAAAAATCAATGACATAATTAAGTTAACTCAGTAATAATTTAAAATGTCGACAAATGATTATAGTCAGACTAAAACTTTTCAATTAAGTGCTAAATACCAAAGCAGTTATTTGATTTACATCATCAGGGTTAAAAACTTGGCCTAATCTGAATAGGTTTTTTTAAAATCTATCTATATATTTACCAACATCTCTGCATGAGCAGGAGGCAACATAAGGTCAATTTTTAAGTGGATTTTAACAGGTTTGAATTTAGAGTTTTCTTTCTTCGAGACCGGTTGCCATTCCAAGGTTAAAGTGCCCAGTCTGTTCAACTATTTATCTATATTTGGAGGGAGAATAGTTGGATTCATACCATTCCAAAGGGTTTTAGTGCAATGTGATATGCTAACAACCTTGTCCAGAATTTGAACTCTGATCATCATGTCCATTTCTTATAATAAGTATTACATCATGGGCACCTCATATATAAATATAAAAAGATTAATAACATTCATTTATTGTATCATATATATATATATATTTAAAGAAAAAACCAAAGACCGGATATTTTAGGATTATAAATCTATTTTCATCCTGTTTTTCAGTTTCTGGTGTGAACCAAAAACACAAAGAAAAATATAACAGGACTTCTTCATATCCAATGGATAAATAAAACCTCTATTTATCCATTTGATCTGAAGAAGTCCTGTTATATTTTTCTTTGTGTTTTTGGTTCACACCAGAAACTGAAAAACAGGATGGAAATAAATTTATAATCCTAAAATAACCGGTCTTTGGTTTTTTCTTTAAAGAAATATTGCTCTGTAAAAAATTACATTGAGCTCTCCACCAGGAAAATTTAAATGTTCAGCTCCTGAATGATTTTCTTGTCCTGATGGAATTACTCCCAACTCCAGGTTAACTGGACCAAATAATATATATATATATATATATATATACACACACACACACAAATTTGGTGATTGCATTTTTGACATAGAAATACATGAAACTATTAGTAATAAGACTATCATGAGGTGGAGGGAGTGGGTAAACATTTATCTATTTTAGATTTTATCCAACTCTATTGGCCAATATTGAGCACTTTTCTGATTTTTGCCAATGGCCTGGGAGACTGGGGTTCAATCCCAGGTTGAGTCATACCAAAGACTCAAAAAAATGCTACTTGATACCTCCTTACTTAACACTCAGCATTATAAGGTATGCATCAAGGGTAAAGTGGAGTATTCTAGGAAAAGGAGTAGTGCCCTCCACTACACCTTGGTGTAGCAGCTATTGAAAAGGGAGCCTTCAGGCCACCCTCGACTATGGTCACAAACTTTACTTTATATTAGATATCTTCTTGTTTTCACAATCGCCAAAAAGTTTTTCTATTTTGAATTCATTCAGTGAGATGACCGTATGCAGCATGAAAACTAGCAATGCACAATTTTCTAAACCAGTAATCTTCCTTTTAACCCTGTACCAAAATATAAGGAATGTTATCAAATTCAAGCTTGCTATTTATTTTCATGGAAACAACAACAGATATGAGGATTACAATAACAGCATCAAGCAAATTAATCACTACCACTGAGATTGAAGTTCAAATTGCTTAATTATAATTATTGCTGTAGAATAAAACAGAACTCAGAACAACTGTAAAATGTTCTAAGCTTTATTCAACTAAACAGAATATACTTGGCTTTATTTATTCTCCGTCCCACCACTGGACAAGTATGGCACAAGGCCTTTTTTAAAGTGGGTCCGGATGCAGGGCCACAGCCCACACGCGTTCGGCAAAATCCCAAAATACCCTAGATGCCAGGAAACAAACAACAAACAATTGGTAAAATAATATAGTTGTAAAAATAATAGAACAAGAAGTCGGTTAAATAAAAAATTTTGGGCTAAATCATTCTTGCCCAGGGAGTGTATAGGATACTACTATGTTTATTATTATAAGTTACTAGAAACAATAAAAGGTGTATTTAGTGTAATGGGCTTCATGATAGGAAATAAAATTAGCAACTAGAGTTCAAATCCTAGTTATGATTTGAATTTCCTTTTAGCTACTGTAGAATGGTTTGGTTGGATTTTATGGCATATCAACCATTGTAGGTTATTTAATACCAATTCCTCTTTATACATATATATTGAATATATATGATTTGGTTTGGTTTGCATAAACCTGTTCACCATGTGGTGGTACAAATGTCTATTTGGTACCATTATGGTACACATAGATGGGACTGTGTTGGAATTAAGGCAGCCATCTTGTCCTCCTGTTGTGGAATTCTTTATACAAAAAGATATGTCTTGTCAGTATAAGACTGCAAAAGGATAAGTTAAATGAGGATAATTTGCCCTTCCTCGTATATGCTCTAGTTATCATTGATTGGCCGATCCCCTTCTGCTACCAGCTGGTGAATCTATAAATAGGATGTCCCAATTATGGATGGCTTGTACAGTTACCCCTTCTCCAAACAGTCCAAAAGACTGTAACAGGTACTACTTCTCTAATTCAGAGTGGACTTCCCAGAACTGAAGCATTATCACCAGTTTAGTGTCATACCTAGGATACAACTTGTGGGAAGGAGGGTCTTACCCTTCAACAGAGAATGCAAATAGCTTATTCTTAGCCCCATTTGACAGTACTACCCATACTTCTGGCTTTGTGCTTGACAACTCTAGAAATGATATTTCTTAATTTTACAAATGACATCTTTATACACGAGTTGAAGGTAGTAGAATGAATTGGCTTTTATGTCAAGGAACACAAAGAATAAAGACAAAATAAAGAACTCTTGCAATGATTATGACTTTCTCAAAATTATTGAAGAACTAAAAATATTTCTTTTTTAATCAAATTGATAAATATAGTATTGCCTATAAATAAGTTCACCCCTATCAATTAAAAAAAAATATATACATATATATAAAGTTGAATTTGTTCCAAAATCAAAGATACTAGGACTTTTTTGCAAGTGGTAATTACAGAATCAAATTGGATATTATTAGGTATTATTCATTACCAAACTCTACAGCACTAAAACTCTAATATAAAAAAAGAATATATGTAGCTGCAGTTCAAAAATAAGTACATTTCTAATATATGTTTATGTAATTTTTTTTTTTTATGGATAGAGAGGTGCAACTTTTTGTTAGAGAGTTTCAATGTTATAGAGTTTGCAAATAAATAATGCTTAATAATATCAATTTTGATTCTTTAATGTTTTACTGGAAAAAATAACTTTAGAAAAATTGTCATTCTTGGTTGAATACCAAAAGTGTTTGATGAGAGATCCCTAACTACGATAAAGCACAAATAAAAACTTTTGGTATTTTAGTTGTCGAGTACTCAAACCTACTTTCCTGAGTTTCTGATCTGAACATATTGTAGAGATTAAAGCATCTGCTTTAGTATGTACAATATGTCTACTTATTTCATTTATTGAATTCATCGGGTATATTGTGAACACTTCAGTACTAAACATAAATACAAAACTTTTCGATTTCTTTAAAAAAAAAAGAAAAAGAAAAAGAAAAAAAAGACTGTCAACTTATTTTTTCATACTCTAGATAATATACCATCTTTGATGCATGCCAACATCTTGAATTCCCCTGACACTTTCTTGCTATGCATCCCTATTGGTCATCACTCTTGGCAAATCCTCTAGGTGGCATTCAGTGTCTGCACAGAGCTGCTAAGCAAGTTTGGTTTCATACATTGGTGCCAGAGCTCCTTCCTTAACAGAACATGCCCTTTGTTGACTAGCATGAAGAATATCATTCTTTGTGATTTGAATTGGAGTAATGGTTTGCTTTCAATAGCTATTTTCAATATTCACCATTCTTATCGATGAGTAGCAGTACTTAACTGACTGAACTATTTTATTCTGACTGCTGACCTATGAGGCTCCTTCACCCAGTATTAGGTGAAGAATGCTGTTGACTCACTTTTCAGTTCATCTAGCTTGCTTCACATCAACCATGCTGCATCCTATGGTTCCAAATGCTATGCAATTGTATGACTCGTATAACAACCTCCTAAAATCCGTTATCCAGTGACAAGCTGCGATAATTATGAGAAGTCATTAACATACCATAAATTTTTCAGATAACGGAACCTCATTTTGGTATTGATAAAGCAATCCTTCAATCTTCATTAATTTTTGTGCCATTCAGTTACTTTCTTGTGAAAAAACATGAAGTCTTTTTTCTTGGATTTTTACACCTGACAAAGGCTGAAGAATGGATTGGCCAAAACATTGTGTTAACAACACAATAGATGCCAAAAAAAGATTTAACTGAATAGTTTCTGGTATGTATTTCTGTGATCTCATATTTCTTTCGTAAAATTTAAAGGAATCTACCCTATCAGTAGGGTCTGTAGAATATGCTGATTGCATCTCTGCAGAGGGGTAAGACCCCCATTGCCAATGAGTGTCCTGGGTATGATACTAAACCATCTGATAGTAAGGCTCCAAACCTGGAGCTTTGGAGAATAGAGTGCCCCTTCATTGTCATTGCTCCCAGGTTCACTCTGACCCAGAGTGGTAGTACCTGCTAGGGTCCCATCTATGGGTCAAATAGAACAGTTTAACCATTGACTGAGTGAAAACAAATACCTAATGTTAAACTGAATTGTTAGTGTTACATTGCAATACTTAAAACCATTTAACTATGCGCAAACAAATGAGTTGTAACTGGTTTAAACATAAAATTACCAAGAAACTATTCATGTACAAATCATATATAAATAGGATTTGGCATTAAATAACCATCAAGGGTTGATATGCCATTAAACCAAATAACCTAACTTAAAATTATTAATGAGCTCAAAAATAATGTTGAATTGAATTATTAGTGTTTGGTAGCATTACTCTCAGCTCCACTCTGACCTAGAATAGAAGTATCCTTCTATTAGTCAAATAGAACTGTTAAATCATTAACTAAGGATTATTATCATTAGTTATTTCAAACAATTCAACTGTATGCTAATTCACCACATGAGATAATAGTTGATATATACAATTACTGATTTTAAATGGCAATACTTGAAACCGTTTAACTGAATGCAAACAAATGAGATCTAACTTGTTTAAAAAATAAAGTTAGCAACAAACTATTTACTTACAAATCATATATGTATAAACAGGATTTAGCATTAAATAATCCTATAGTTGTTATGCTATTACAGCAAATAACCTAACTTTATAGAAATAAATGATGTAGTACTGAAAACATTCTCAGGCAGTCAAACAAAGAAATGACTCAGAACAGGGCTTCTCAAACTTTTTACAAGAAGCACTCTTTGTAACCAAATTTAGATTTTCATTCACCTCTAAATAATTGAATATTAAATAACACAACATAAATAATGTAGTAGTGTTTAATACAATTTACATGAAATAAGAATCAGTAAACTATAAATACAAACACACCTTTGATTCTTGAATTATTTCTTTTTAATGATAAAGATGGGTTTGGTAGACACTGAGGAGATCACAAATATTAGGTTGTAGGTTTGTGAATTTGAGCTGCAAATCATTAACTATTTGCCCAGTCATCTGGAGCTGTAGAATACGCCGACTGCACCTCTGCAGAGGGGTAAAATCCCCCGCAACTATGGTCTTGGATATAACACTAAACAATCTGGCGGTGAGGTTCCAGTAATGCTGGGACTTTGGGGAATGCGAATATCCTTTCATTGCCATTGCTCAGGTCCATGCCTGATAGGGCCCTATCTATGGGTTAAATAGCACTAACTGCATACTTATGCTAAACTGAATTGTTTGAATTAGAATTGCCTGACTAAACTGAATAGCTTGAAATAGAAATGTTTTTTACAAACTGAATTGTTCGAAGTGGAACAGTTTTTGATATTGAAACTGTATTTATGCTAAACTGAATTGTTTGTCATAGAACTGTTTTGACATGTAACTGTGTGTAAATCAAATCTATACTTATACTTAGCTGAATTAGAACTGTTCGAATAAACTGAAGAGCTTGAAATAGAAATGTTTTTGACAATTAAACTGTGTACTCATGCTGAACTGATTATTTGTATAAAAATGGATTTGGCATTAAATAACCTACAAAGGTTGATATGCCATAAAACCCAAACTACCAACCAACTATTTACTATGGTCAAACTGTTTCTCTGTTTTCTTATCAAGTAATGCATTTGGCTAAACCCAAATTTCATCAAGTATGAACATGGAAAAGTTACTAAAATGGGCTCAACAGTAGCACAAAACTTGAGATATTTTGCTATTTTTTTTCATCCATCTAGTAATATCCAATTCCTTTAAATGTGTACATAGACTTTGATTAAAGTATAAAAATTCATCTCAGTAAGAAAAGTGTGTAAATTTGCACTTTCCACTTCAACATCAAATGGAGAAATAATCTAATCAGGAATTTCCATGTTAAGAAGATTCTTGAAACAAAGTTTTAAGTATTCTGGCAAATTCTGAATGTGATTTATATAAATAAACAAGTTGTTATTTATAAATGCAAACTAGTAAATTCACCCCCCCCCTATTTTTATTTTATATGCTTTTATTCCCTTGCTACATTTAGAAGTCTATGGCAAAAGATATGAATTATTGGTGGAAAGGTTCAACCTCTACTGTCATACCACCATCTGGCTCTGACATTGTGAGACAACATAAAATTGGAGGCATTACTTTTGGAGCTATTCTCTTAAAAGCATGGGTGAGGTTGTTTTTTTGTTCTTCACTGACAAAAATACATAGCTAACACAAAGGTTGGCTGAAAAGTTCATAGGCTGACCAAGATATTCTCATAGAATGTGAAGAAATGAAGTTTATTTTTCAACATAGTCTACCTACCCCTGTGGTCCACACACTTCTTTCATAAATGCTGTACTGCTTGGATCTCATTGGTCAAAAAAGTCATCAACAGCAGATATGATGTCAGCCTATGAACTTTTTAGCCGACACTTGTAGTGTTCCCGATGGAGAAAAAAAGTGTATTGTAGCTGAAAACTTGCTCTATTCAGCATTGTTATAGTGCTCTCTATATGTTTCCATGAAAATAAATAAAAGGCTTTATGTTCAGAAAGTCTCTGGTATATATTAGAAAGTTTTGTGAAATTTAAAATTTGTATGACTTTATGGATATATATATATATATATATATATATAATTAATCTAGAAAGAGCATTTAGAAGTTTTATGCATTTTTAGATATTAAAAAAATGTTATTGTGGTCATTCGAAAAATTGGTTATAATTAAGTATCAAAAAAAAAAAAAAAATTAAAATCACAAAGTAACACCAAAGGTATAAAAATTCTAAAGTGAACAATCCAGGGTTCAATCACAGGTGGAGTCATACCAAAGATTTAAAAAAAATGGTACTTGAGGCCTCCTTGATTCACACTCAGCATTATAAGGTACAAATCAAGGGTAAAGTGAAGCACTCCAGGGAAAGAAGTGGTGTCCTCCCCAACACCTCAGTGTAGTATCTAATGAAAAGGGAGCCTTTGGGTCGCTCTCGACTATGATTGCCAACTTTACTTACTTTATATATAAACACTTTAATACCTAATATATGTAATGGCATACGAACAATTACATACTAAGTGTAATGCTAGATAAGCTGTAAACCCATTGGGTTCCTGTTATAACAGTGGTCAATAATGATATTGATACTTCTATTTAGAAAGGAGTGAATAATTTTAATTAGTATTTCATGGTTCACAGCTGTCCATAATGATATTGATACTTCTATTTAGAAAGGAGTGAATGATTTTAATTAGTATTTCATGGTTCACAGCTGTCCATAATGATATTGATACTTCTATTTAGAAAGGAGTGAATGATTCCAATTAGTATTTCATGGTTCACAGCTGTCCATAATGATCTTGATACTTCTATTTAGAAAGGAGTGAATGATTCTAATTAGTATTTCATGGTTATCTTAATTATTAAAAATTAATTCAGCATAAATAATGACCCTATAAAATTATCATTTAGTTGCAAATTGAAAGATAAATTGCTTTATACTCTAAGAGGATTTTAAGTGTATTGCTCTCATAAAAACCTTGCTATGGTGTGCTGCTTTTTACTAGGTTATGGTGATGCAGAGAAGATGAAACTCACTTCAGTCAGTAAAAGTGGTCTGCAAGATAAGTTTACAAATCACTAGTGCATTACATGCATGTCCCCAGTGAGGATAAAACTCACTTAGGCAGCAATAGCCTGCAATCACTTTCCTATGGCCAAGTGCTCTAAAGATATTTGTAATATTTCAATAAGTGATTGTTGGCATGTTAGCTATAATTCTAATATAATTTAACTTTCTTCATATTTCTAATATGAATGTACAATGATACAGTATGATCTTGAAAGGAAAAAAAGATTCTATAATCAAGATCTGTCGTTAAATAATGGTACAGTATGTTTTAAAGAAAAGAGAAAAAGAAAGAAAAAAGAAAGAAAGGAAAAGAAAAAAGATTTTTATAACCAAGATAAATATCTATCACTGTAAAAATAATGGTGCAGTATATACTAAAAGAAAAGAAAAAAGATCTTATAACCAGGATCAATATCTATCATTGTTGTGAATGGAAGGTCAAAAATGAAAAAATTGATTTCTACTTAGAATAATGATTGAACTCTGAATACATCTTCAATGATAAATGGCTGCTTGAATTACATCTTGAAGCACGTGATATCATCAGATAATCAACAACAAGAGGAGGATGGATGGATGGAATGGGGGTGGATAAAAGGCCTTGAGAAAAAGAAAAATCTTAGAAGAAGACAGCTAGTTTATTATTAATTTTTCACTATCATATTTTAAATTTTATTCCTGTTCTGTATGGCTACTTGTAATATGAATAGTGTTGTCTGAATTTCTTACATGAACAATTATCAATTGGTATTAATTTTTGATTTGTATTCTTTCATTTCTCTGGCTTACTTACACTTAATAGTAATAAGATGTCTTGTCAAAATTTCTCAGATGAAACATTGTCAATTATTAATAATTTTTTGACAAGATTTATTTGTTGTTTGTTATACAAATAATGGTAGAAATGGTAGTTCTAACTTGCCTAAATCTCTTCAATGAAGCATTATCATTTCAAATTGATAGTGATAAAATACAAGTCTTAAGTTGCCTGAATTTTTTTAATGAAATATTATTATTATTAACTAGCAGAACCAGTGGAAATTCTACAGAGTGGAAAAAACAAGAAAACAAAACAAAAAAAAACAAACAAATAAAATAAATAAAGAGGTGTGGTCCTATGCTAGTCATAGAGCCCAATGTGGTGTAACTACTAGTCACAGTACTTGTTGTGGCTATTGTGTTTGTGACTACCACATTAGCTTCTGACTGTTTGCTTTGTCAAATCCTTCTGTGTCTGTGTTTGAAAGATCCATGGAAGGGGGTTGACACAATTCAGCCGGATCCTCTTCTGACGGTCAGGTAATATGAGTGACTAGATTGTCTAGCAACTCAAAGAATAGAGAAAACCCGTTGTTTAACAACAACAAAAAAATCGTTTTTATTGAAACACGTTTGTGAGACAATAAATAACAATGTTTGCTTTCCTGGCAAACAGAAGAAGAAAGAATATCGAGAGAGGAAGAGTGACGATGAGGTGTGGTTAGAGTGACACTAATGTCTCTAAAGTCTGGGACTTTGAATTTTTGTAATGTTTGAAGGTTGTTTGGAGTGCCTCGGGTCTAGAATGGAAGGAATGCTTCTTTGGCAGTCTTGAGTTTCTTCTTGGTCCCTTTTCTCATCCTCTCTTGATATTCTTTTGGGCACAGAAGGATTTGACAAAGCAAACAGTCGGAAGCTAATGTGGCAGTCACAAACACAATAGCCACAACAAGTACTGTGACTAGTAGTCACACCACATTGGGCTCCGTGATTAGCATAGGACCACAAAGAAGCTATTCATGCAAGAAAGGATGGTTCGCAATTTCATTACATATAAAGTCTATTGTTGCCTTTGGAATGAATACTACAAAAATATACAATAATCTATATAATGTTTAATACACACATCATTTGTTAGTATTTCATTTTACCAAAACTATAAGATTAATATATAGTTGTGTATTCTACTTTGTGAATAAACATATAGCTGGTACTAAGAAATATTCAATCTTTTTCTTTTTCAGCCTTTAACAGTACATTGTTGAGGCTTATCAGATCCTAGGAGTTCATCAGAACTTCAGCAAATCAATACATGATAATTTATATTTAATAAGCTACTTAGTGAGAATCGATGAAATGAGCAGAAAGTAATTCAATTGGAGTTGGAAACAAGGCTTGATCTGAAAAAGCAATTTCTATAAGAATATCTCAGTTGATTATGGGTAGGGTCAAATAATATCCCACTTAGCTGCAGGGAGGATATGTGGATGAGTGTAACATGTGAACTAACTGATGAATAAGCAGAATCATAATATAAATTTTGACTAGTCTTTCTTTCATCTTATTTATCTTGCTTAGTCATATCTAGTTGTAATAAAATTTAACAGTTTTAAGTAGTCTAAATTTCTAAGATGAATCATTGTCAGTTATTAATGTTAGTTGTTTTTCTTATGTATTTTTATACTATGATTAGTGGTAAGTATAAAAGTTTTAAGTTTAAATCTTAGAGATGAAGCACTTATTTCTGTTGCTTATTTAGAATTAATAGTAATAAGATATCCTATTTACCAACCCCTCCGCTCGGGCAGGATATGACACAAGGTCAATTTTTAAGCGGAGTTTAACAGGTTTGAAATCAGAGTTTTTCCTTCTCCTAGACTAGTTGCCTTACCAAGGCTGAAGAACCTAGTCTGTCCTACTATTTACCCATAGCTGGAGGGAGAATAATTGGATATAATAGTCAAAAGTTGTCCGAATTTCATAGATGAAGCATTGTCAATTATTTCTTTTCATTAATCTTAATTTCATTTGAGTTTTATTGTAACTACTCAAATCATCATTATATTCATTAGTAAATGACATGGATTGGAAATATTTGAGAGGGTGTCCCTATGGCATAATGGCTAAGGTGCTGGACTGCAGCCTTGAAGTAAGTGAGTTCAATTTCTAGTTGTGCTATTAAGTTCACTTTCAGATTAATACCCTTTGGAAAGACATGAATCCACTTATTCCCCCCAACTATGAGTTAAATAATATCACTGCTGTTGCTCTACAAGAATGGCTTCAACATTAAATAACACACAAAGGCTGATATGCCATTAAACAAAGGAACCAAACCAAATATTTATAAAGCAACTGAAATTAGAATAGAAGAAATACCAATAAAAAAAATTTCTTGGTATCATTTTAGAGTAATGAGAAATCTTATTGGTTTGGTTTTTTTGTTTAAGGGCATATCACCCGACATGGACTATTTAATGCAAAACCCATTATTGTAGAAGAACAGTAATGGTACAATTTAACCCATAGCTTCAGAAGATAAGAGGGTTCATGCCTTTCCAAAGTGTATTCTTCTGAAAGTGAATGTAATAGCATGACTGGAGTTTAAACTTGCTTACTACAATGTCGCAGTCAAGCACCTTAGCTACTATGCCGCAGGAACTTCTCCCACCCCAAAAATTTATTGGTATGGTAAAATGAATTTATTTATCTGTGCCTCCTACCAGGCAGGATTTGATACAAGGTCTTTTTCATAGTGGGGATTTAGGAGAGGAGGAGGTTGCACATGAGCTGAGACTCATCCACTGCTGGACAATGCTGGTCATAGAATCACTAGGTGCAATATAAACTATGCTAGCCTTTACTAAGTCTCCTAGCATGTATGTCAGGTGATTTTGCTGGTCATAGATTCAATAGACCTGAAGGTTTACTGCAATGTGAATCTATACTTGTCATTGTTACTCTATGAGTCATGTATGTCAGGTGGCCTAGCGGAGGCCTGATACCCTTGGAGCAAGCTTCGAAGTCAAGTGTTGTTGGTTAGTTTTATGGCATGTCATAACTTCAAGTAACTATTCTTAGTACAAATAATTTACGGTTATATTGTATTCCTATCAAATACTAATAGTTTTTTTTTTAAACAGGCTATTACTCCACATACTCCAGAACTAGAGCCTTGCCGTCAGATACAGCTTAGTATCATATCCAGGACAATACTAGTGGGGGGGATCTTACCCACTCTGCATGAGGTACAGTCAGCTTCAATTAATTATTCTTAGTTTGCACAAAGTCCTGTTTTCAGGTTTTTCTATTTATTACTAATAATCTATACACAATATGGTTTCAAGTAAATATTCTTTCTTAATAATAAAAACCTGTATGCAGTAATAAGGTTTCAAGTATTGTTATTCAATACTAATAATTAGCACTTGATTCTATGGTTTCAAGTATTTCAATCTAATAATGAAAATTTTCTCAAGATCTATTTTAACCATAGTTGAGACCTTTACAGACACTACCACTCTGGGTCAGAGTGGAGCTGGAAGTAATGGCAAGAAAGGGGTGACTTCACATTTCCCAGAACTGGAGCCTCACCACCAGATGCAGTTTAGTGTCATATCCAGGACACCTCACTTTGGGGTGGGAGTAGCTTACACCCCTTTAGAGAACCTGCTGATTTAGCAACATTTGCATGTTTTTTTTTTTTTTTTTTTTTTTAAAAGAAGCACATGTATATGCAGCTTTTTACAATGTATTTGTAACTTTGTCTCACTAGTGAGCAATGAGAAATTCTGTTTTTATAGTAACAGGTTTTATATTTCTTATATTATTAATCATTCTGCCAAACTTTGTCAATCTGAAGCGGTATAAATATGGTAAAATAATTATAATTCAATGAATTTATCTATTTTTAATTTCTACTTTTATAAATTTCTTAAAAAAGGCTATATCTTACCGCTTTCAAAATAATAGTAAGTTTTCAATAGATACAGATACTATACTCAGATCCCATGAAGAAGTGCTAATCCACAAGTAATTTAGCCATTTTTTATAAGTACTATGCTAGTTAATAACCGACAACATTTAATCAAATAAAAATAATAAATTAAAGATATTAAGGTTAGTTACAGTTATTTCTACAAGAGTAAGCTGAAAAGTTCATGTGATGATATATCTGCAGTTGTCGACATTTTTATCAATGGTATCCAATCACTGCAACACCAATTAAAGCAGTATGGTGACCAAGAGGGATTATGTTGAAAATAAACCTCATTACGTTACATTCCGTGAGGGTATCTTGATCAGCCAATGATTTTTTTAGCCTCATAAGAATGATATTAAATGTCAATGAAAATGTCTTTAAAAATAATTTCAGTTAAAGGAGCATTTAATCTTAAGTCACTGATTCTATGCTTAGCTGATTAAGGACAAATTCACAGTACTGGGGCATGTAGGTACCCAATGAGGATTGAAATCATTACACTATCAAATTGGTCTTTGAGACTAGCTTTTTAATCATAGTGTCATGTAAGTATCAAAGTAAAATGTATGTTCAAGTCTTTGGTCGTAGTAGATAGAAATAGTTTAGTTACTGAAACTTAGAAAGATAAGTTTAGTTTTTAAACTAGTGTTTAATTTGTCAATAATTCTTAGTCAGACGTAAGTTGCAGATAAACCACAGTCCTAATATGCTCTAAGAATAGAAGGTTTCATAAAAGAAAAAGGATTTATCTGAAAATCTTTGCCATTTTTTAAAAACTCAAATAACAAAGTGATTTAGAGATCAAACTTAACCCTTATCCTCAGTTTCACTATTTTCTAACCTCACAAATTCCCCACAGACAAAAATATAGCACAAAACAAACTTTGCTCAAAGATGCAGACATCTTTGTTTAAAGTTATCTTATCATTCCATTAAAAGACAGACCATATTGAGTTTTTTTTTTTTTATTATTAGAATCTAACACACCAAATATCACATTATCTCATCAGTAGAACTTAGAACATACTAACTGTATTGTAATATATTGCCTTGATTTGCAATGAACCTAGTGGATATAGTTGACAAATATAGTTGATTGTAGATAAAATCAACAAAGTGATTACTGGAAAACAAGTAATACATGGGTATAAGCCATGACTACTGGAGAACAAGCATTGCGTGGCTGAAGAGGCATGGCTATGTGGGTCACGTGGAAGTTTCAAGACTATAAGATCAAGAATTTTGGCTGAAGTCAGTTCCTGCTGACTGTTCTGACTCCTTTCTGTGTGAGAACACTCTATAATAGCTCTCCTGCTCCACTCAAGAGTCACTGTTGAAGAATAAAATAAGATTTTTCTATATATGTTTTCCTCATTGTTTGTCAAGATCCAGTGGTAGTATACAACAGTACCCCCTGCAGAGAAGTAAGACCCCCCCCACCTAAAAAAAAAGTGGAGGGGGGGTGTCCTGAGTATGACACTGACTATATATGACTTTGAGACTCCAGTTCTAGAACTCTATGGAGTTTGGAGTCACTTCTACATTGCTATTACTCTCAGGTTCCACTCTCTCTTCAAGTGGAAGTACTACTATGGGTTAAATAGAACTGTTTAAAAATAATTCATATTTGATAGGAAAACTTTATGTCATCGTAACTGTAAATTATTTGTATTAAGGACTATTTACTTGAAGCTACAAAGGATTATTATTCATTACTTGAAACCATGTGTGCAAACAAATGATTGATTATTATTCATAACTTGAAACCATGTGTGCAAACAAATGATTATTATCAAATAGAAATAAATACTTGAAACCATATAATTGATATTAGATTGGAATACTTGAAACCATATAACTGAACAAATTATTTCTATTAAATAGGAATATTTGATATGTTGTTCAAAAAGCTCTTATGAAAAAACTACACAAAAATATACAGGATTTGCTAACCTCTCGGCATCAAATAACCCAAGACTGATTGATTTTAACAGTATGTCAACCAATCAACCAAATATCAGGTTTTACTATGTTAAGGGTGGATTTTACAGCATGTCAACACTTGTTGATTGTTTAATCTAGACTTTCTTTTTAGCAAGCAATTTTAGGTTTTAAAATAACCAATAAAATGGGTTTAAGTACTCTCAGCTCGAACATACATACAGTAGCTATGTGAGGATACGGGATGTAGCCCTGAAGACCTGCCAGAGGCGATGAATGATAGGGAGGTGGCAAGAGAGGGTCAGGGATATCCGTGCTAGTGGCACGACATGATGATGACTAATACTAAGCCGACCTGTTAGCAAGGGCAATAGAATATACCAACTGGACCTCTTCAAAAGAGTAAGACCCCTCCACCCTCAACAAGTATTCTGGGTATGACACTAAACTATTTGATTGTGTAGTTCTAGTATTGGGGAATTTAGAGTACTTCTTTATTACCATTACACCCATGTGTTCATCTAGAGTGATAATATCCGTTAGGGTCCACATTTATGGGTCAAATAAAACTATTCATTTACTATGCTTAGAACCAGTAAATTGTGTGTAAATAAATGATCTTTAACTGATTTAAAAAATAAAGTTACCGACAAACTATTCACTTACAAATTGAATACGTATGTATAAAAACACAATTTGGCATTAATATAAATAACCTAAAACAAATAATTTGTTAGCATACAATTATGATTTCAAGTTTATATTTTTGAGTTCAGTTCTATTTCTCTTATGATAGATAGTTGATTCAAAAGGTGGGAGTAAGAGATTTGCATATAAGTTGGCCAACCTTAGTCGAGGGCAACCTGAAGGCTTCCTTTTCAAAAGCTACTATGCTGAGGTGTAAAGGAGAGTGCTACTCCTTTCCCTGCATTGTTAAACTTACCCTTAATCTGTACCTTATAAGTGTTAAACAAGGAAGCATCAAGTACCATTATTTTTGAGTCTTTGGTATGACTTGACCTGGGATTGAACCCTGGTCTCCAGGACCATTGGTGAATACTACCCTTTACACTAATGGGCCAGTGTGTGTGTTTTTATATATATAAATAAATAAAACACACAGAGAATAAGTTAGTCCTTAACACATTAATTGGTTAGTTAAGATAAATTTTAATAGTGTAGCAGAAAGAATTTTGTATTTTTGTTTGGCGCGTAATTTAATTCGACCGTTAGGGTCGACACATAATTTCACCCAATCAGGACGACTTATCCTATTCAGCCTGGACCATCTTTCCGGGCAGCACAAATTGGGGAAGCCGTCAAACACACTCTTTCGCAGAACTTTATTCAGGACAGATGTCTTACTGTCTGCTCTTCAATAGCAGTAGCAGCATCGACACAATGAAGAAAGCTATCTAATTTATGGACCCCTTGCGTCTATTCTCTTAGACCAAGGGTTCCCAGTTGAATATGAATTAAATGAATTCAATATGCCACACACAGGAACAACTCTTAGTCACCTCCAGTATTGGCTATGTCAACTGCAATGCAAAATTCTGCTCTGACGCTTAGCTACTTCACCTCTGGGCAACATTTTCTTGAGACATTCATCCTTCTCCCTGAAACAACCAGAACCCCAAACGCTTCTGTCCTCAAACAGCAAACATGACTTTTGCTACACTATAGTGAACATTTCCCTCTCATATTCAACAATGCCTTAACCTAACAATGCACTTTTTACTCAGGCATTTAGCTGCTAAAATGCTTTCTCAACTCTATAATAACTTCAGTTTGTTTCCTTCCTATGAGACTTACAGCATAAACGTAAACCCTTTATCCCATGCTGCCATTAAAAACCTTCATATAAAACCTACGGCATCTTTGTCTTCTTACTTCTTCATCTCACTCCTTTATTTACCTTTTACCCTTAGCAAGGAAGTAACGTAACACCAACATAACCTAATAATATTCCTTTCGCTAAAATAGCATTAAAGCTTAATTTAGAAAAATGAATTCAACATATTAAAATTTCTATAACATTTTCACCATGTCTTTATTTTATTCAATGAATCTATCTGGGGAAAAAAACTTGTTTACAAACTCCACTAGCAGAATCACTTAATAAATACAACCCTAACATCTATTAAAAAAAAAAAAAAAAAATTATTTCTTATGGAACATTGAATAAATTTTTTTAATTTTATTTGCTACACTTGATTCTCAGTCATTACTTGCCACTTATCTTATTGGCATATGTCAATATTGTCGGTATTATTGCTTGGGTTTGCTTAGTGTAATGGTTAATGAGCTAGGCTAGCAGACCATTGTTAGTAAGTTTGATTCTGACTAAGCTAAGCCTAGTAAATGATTGCTATTGCTTGGGTCGGAAATTATGTTATAAGAGAGGGTTTTTGACTACCAAGTGCTCACTCTTCTCAGTCAAACATCATACTTTTAGGGGAGGATTGGATTCATGCTTTTTTTCTGTAGCACTAGCATGAAGGGTACATAAACAGTTGGATCAATAGAAATTTGGACAAAACTCAAATTAAGTTTTTTGTGCTGTTAGCCATGAGACCACCGCTTGGCAATAATAATACCAATATCTAATACTAATGTTAGTATCAATATATCTCAATCCAATACACCAGAATTATTTAAGGGGAAATTTTAAACTTTTCTTTAACATGTTCAATGCAATATAACACACCAGTGGATTGTGCTATATATATTTTTTTAAGTATACAACCCACTTCTGAATCGGTTTGCACTTACAAAAATTTAAAATCCATTGGTGGGTTATGTTGCACAGAATATGTTAAAAGAATGGGGAAACTTCCCAAATTATAGTACACACAATTTAAGACTAATACAAAAGTTTATTACAAATACTTAATGACTTACAACCAAGTTAGGTTCTGAATGGTTGTCAGTTAACAGTTGACACGCTAAATATACCATATACAGTCCCTGTACTGGATGTGTTTACCCAATCCCTCTACCATGAGCAGGATATGACAAGATCATCTTTTAAGAAGAGTATGAGTGGTTTGACTTTTTCCTTCTCCTAGACTGGTTTGGTTGGTTTTATGGCATATCAACCTTTGTAGGTTATTTAATGCCAAATCTATTTTTATGTAAATAATCTGTTCTATTGAAAATAGTTCAGTTTAGCATAAGTACACAGTTTAATTGTCAAAAACATTTCCATTTCAAACTATTCAAGCAGTTGTATATAATAATTCAGTTAAGTGTAAATACAGTTTTAATGTCGAAAAACAGTTCTATTTGAAATAATTCAGTTAAGCATAAGCACGCAGTTTAAGTGTAAGTACAGTTTAACTGTCAAAAACGTTTCTATTTCAAGCTATTCAGTTTATTCAATTCATTTTAGCATAAGTATGCTGTTAGTTCTATTTAACCCATAGATAGGGCCCTATCAGGTGCTACTACTCTGGGCCAGAGTGGACCTGGGAGCGATAGCAATGAAGGGGTACTCTGCATTTCCCAAAGCTCCAGCACTGCTGGAACCTCACCATCAGATTGTTTAGTGTCATATCCAGGACACTCGTTGGGAGGGTTTTACCCCTCTGCAGAGAAGCAGTCGGTGTATTCTACATCCCCAGCCGACTGGGCAATCCTAGACTGGTTGCTATGCCAAGGTTAAACAACTCATTCTTCCCTACGATTTAGCAATAGCATAAGTGGATTCATGCCATCCCCAAGAGTGAAATGCAAAAAGCCTTGTGTAGGTTTTGGACTGTTTGCCAAGTACATTTTCTACGATGATAATTATTGTAAACCTGAGGTTTAAAATAATGGAGGCACTCATGGTGTAGTGGTTACTGTAATAAGGAGTGGACATGACAACCAGAGTTCAAATCTTGGGAAACATATCAATCCAACTATTCTCCCTCCAGTTTTGAGTGAATAGTAGGGCAGATTTGGCTCATTAACCATGGTATGGAAACCAGTCCAGAAGGAAAACTGAATTCAAACCAGTTAAACTGCTTAAAAATTGAACTTGAGTTATATCCAGCTTGTGTGGAAGGGAGGTTGGCTTGGTTTGTTATATATTTCATTAATACATTTTGACAACCTATTTTTGTGATTTTCTTTAGGTATACAATCTTTTTTTCTTTGGTAATACAAGCTAAAGAAAAAATATGGCGTATATACAATATCAAAAAACAATTTTACAGTAAATACTTAAAGACGACCATATAATTCATGGTTATTTTTATACAAAAACATTCGGGGAAAAAAAAATCTGACCTAGGATTAGAAATTATTTTTCTTTTAATATTAAATGTCTTGGTTATTGTGCGAGGCTAACAGACCATTATTAGTGAGTTTGATACTGAATGGGTGACTCTTCTGGCCTTGTGCCACAACTAAGCAAAAACAAAACAAAAAAAAAAAACAAAAAACACACATGAGATAACCTCAAATCCATTGGCTTCCCATTATAACAGCAGTCCATGATATTGATGCTTCTATTGAGGATGGAGTTAAGTATTCAAATTAGCATTGCATAGTTAACAGCAGTCCATGATGTTAGTGATGCTTCTATTTAGGAAGGAGTTAAGTACTCTAAATAGCATTGCCTTTTGTTTCCATTATATTAACAATTTGGATGATAGTTTAATATACATTAACGATGTAAAGATGATATAAAATGATAAAGATTACAAAATATGCAAAATGTTATAATAGCTATCACTTTTTATGATTTTGTTATGGACCCCGACACATGGCCGTGCAAAAGCAGGACGACCAGCACAAACATATATTCAGCAACTATGTGAGGATACAGGATGTTGTCCAGAAGACCTGCCTGAGGTGATGAACGATAGGGAAAAGTGGCGAGAGAGGGTCAGGGATATCTGTGCTACCAGCACGACATGATGATGATCATTTTAAATCATTTTTACATTGTTAAAGTATATTAAACCATAAGTTATTCATCCAAATTGTTAATATAATGGAAACAAAAGGCAATGCTATTTAGAGAACTTAACTCCTTCCTAAATAGAAGCATCACTATCATCATGGACTGCTGTTAACTATGCAATGCTAATTAGAATACTTAACTCCATCCTCAATAGAAGCATCAATATCATCATGGACAGCTGTTATAATGGGCAGCCAATGGATTTGAGGGTTATTTCATGTTTTTTTTTTTTTTGCTTAGTTGTGGCACAAGGCCAAAAAGGTCACCCATTCAGTATCAAACTCACTAGTAATTGTCTGTTAGCTTCACACAATAACCAATACATTTGATATTAAAAAGAAAAATAATTTCTAATCTGAGGTGAGATTTATATATATATTATTTTATTTTACTTATTGGATCTGATGAAGTCCCGTTAAAAATTATTTTAGTCTTTGATTCATATCAACGCTCTTAACAGGATGGAAATAAATTTATTATCCTAATGTGACCAAATATGTTTTTTTTTCTTGAAATAATATTTGTTCTGTGAATTTATTTACATTGAGCTCTTTACCAGGAATATTTAAATATTCAAAATTTGAATAATTTATTTATCCTGACGGTATTGTTCCCTCCTCCAGATTTACTGGATTGAAGAATACCATATATATATATATATATATATATATATAAAAATAGATAACATCTTTGCAGATTTTTTTGATAATTAAAGCAAATTGATCTCCATTTTTTAAATTTTCATTTCATATAAAAATAACCACACACACGTCATCCATAGACAGACTGTTTCGTAGTATCACAACTCTTCAGTGTGGCTAGACATGTTGGACACTTTAAGCTGGGATCAAAACCCACCCAACTTTATGTTAGACTTAGTATCAGACTGCTCGGCCAACAAGCGTACCACGTCGGCTTAGGGAACTATAAGGTATTATATATAAATTTCTAAATCCGAAGAGTATGTTTGAGATAGACTGTATTTACCATTTACAAACATTTTGGCCAATTCATTTTAGGGTCGTCTTTAAGTATGTACAGTAAAATCATCTATTTTGATATTGTATATATGCTAAATTTTTTTAGCTTGTATTACCAAAGAAATAAAAACTTGTATCCCTGAAGAAAACTAAAAAAATGGGTTGTCAAAATGTATTAATGAAAGTTAAATAGTTCAATTCATAGTAAACTGATGAACACGATATTGCCAGCGATACAGACATACTGAAGTATATTTAAAAAGTTTGTAAAAATAAATAAATAGATAAAAAAAGAATAAAAAGATAGTAAGATTTAGTTGTAGCAGTGAAGAGCAAAACAAAGCAGATACTAAACACACACCAATAACAACTAATTAATAATTGTGAAACGCATATCAATGGCAAGGTATTTTTATTGAGAAGTTTAGGGTACAGAGAAAAGAAATACAGATATTTACATGATAAATTTCTTAGTACCCATCACCACTGTCAAAATATGAATTTTCTTTAAAATTCTTTTTTTTTTAAATTATGCATGTGTATTTTTCTTTTATATTTAGTTCCAAATGGATGACCAGAACCAATTTTGTTTCAGTTCAATAATTCCTGAATTAAAATAGACATCATTCACTTGAATGCTGAACAAATCAATTTAGAGTTGAAATTTATAGAAATTCACTCAAATAGGAACATTTTTCCTAAAGAGGAGAGAAATCAAATTATCACCTGCAAAAGATTACTATTTAAGGAAAAAAAAAAAAAAAAAAAAAAAAAAAAGAGCCTAAGGTATATTATTTTATGATTTTACTAAAAGTAACAGCCATTCTTCAGAGTTAAGCTTTCTATTCTTAGATCAATTAAAATATATACTCATGTTGTAGGTCTAATTCATATCATATACACACATGTATCATGCAACTTTCTGAGATCTAAACTGAAATCTTTTGCAGGTGGAAATTGTAGGCATACCAGTTATTCTAGGCCTAGCCTTGGCCAACTATTTATACACACAAAGTTTGTATCTTGTGCTCGGTGTGACCCCTGATAAGTAGACTCAAATTTCGGTCTCAGAAAGTTGCTTGATATATAAATATATAGGGTAGGTAACAAAATTTACATTGATCTACACATGGAATTGCCTTATATATAAGAATTATGCTGTCATGACAACATCAGAGTCGTAATGTTCTAATATTTTTCCTAATATCTAAAGATTTTTCAAAATCATTAACTGATGAGGCTCAAGCAAAACAAATATATAAAAACTCCAAAAAATTTCAATGTCCTATTTCCCTTATATGGAAGCAAATGATGGTTAAGAAACCCACAGTGTGGAGAAAAACTGAAAAAAAAAAAAAGAGAAAAAAAAAAAAAAAAAAAGTAATCCAAAGTGAAGAATATGAAAGAAAGTTGATGTTATAATGTTTCGGTTCCAAAAAACCATCATCAGGACTTATCATCAGATGTTATCAAGTGTTGTTAGACATTCATCAGTGAGTAAACAACACTTGATAACATCTTTTTTAAGTCCTGATAATGGTTTATTGAAACCAAAATATTAAAATGTCAACTTCCTTTCATATTAAATTATTCACTTTGGATTATTTTGTTTTTCAGTTTTTCTTTACATAGAAGTATATATAATGACTATAGTCTTATATAGAAGTATAAAGTTACTTTTACAAGGACTGAACTAACAAATGTGAATTTATATGCTTTGAATATAATCAGAATGCTGTACTAAATACTGTAGAAAGTATAGGAAAAATAAAATAGAAATACAAATGTTTCTGATTTTATATTTAACATTTGATTTCTAAAGAACTAGCAAGGATACCTAGTATTGCCAGTGTATAACAAATTAACACTCGTAATGTACAATTTTAAAAAAGATTTTTTTTAAATCAGAAAATAATTGAAAGATGGACAATATTCATTACAATTTAATTTTTTGCCAATATTTAATCAAATAAATTCATTGTCTATATATTATTAAATTATCAACAGTAACATACAAATATTCTTTTTATTTTTTTAAATCATAAAATAACAGTGAGATTACAAGACAATTTTTGTTTGGTTTCTTTGTTTAATGGCATATCAACATTCATTGGTTATTTAAATGATAAAGCCATCATTGTAAAAAAAAAAAAAAAAAAAAAAAAAAACCCATAAAAATCAAACAAACAAAAAAACAATAGTGGCACTATTTAACCCTTAGCATGGAGAGTAAGCAAGTTCATACTTTTCCCAAAATCATGAGTCCAAAAGTAAATATAATAGGATGACTGGAGTTCAAACTAGCCAACTACAATATTACAGTCCAGAATTTCAGCCAAAGACAATTTTGAATATTTATGATATTGAAGTATTTTCTTGCACTTCTACAAGAGTGGGATATAGCATGATTTTTTTTTATGCTAGGAGGTCCAAGATGTAAGACTATGGACAAATATTATCCAACTTTACATTTTTTTTTTGTGGGGAGGAGGTACTGACAGAGGAGAGATAGCCCTTTGAAAATGAGTCTTCCAATAAAGTTATTGCATTAGACAATATTGGAAATTTTTGATAATGTACCACATTATCAGAAATATCCAATATTGTCAAATGAGGTAACTTATTATATTCCCACTTGGGTAGAATACAGTGTAAGAATTTGAAGTCTAATTTATATTGTTTGAAGAAAAAAAAATTTCATTATGGACCAAACAATATTTTCTTTGAGAATTTTTTTTCTAATACTAGAATGTTCAATTTGAAAATTGCTTATAAATAATTGCAACAATGAAAAAATTGAATCAAACATTTTTTTCGAACTAATTTGAATATAAAAATTAAAAGAGGGAACCCGAGTAAATTGAATCAAAATAAACAGATTATATAAAAAGAGAAATAAAAAGAGTTTTAAAATTTCAAAAAAAAATTTCAAAAATTGTAATATCTACTAATCTTAAATAAAATTTAGACATTAGCAAACTTTTTCAAGCAATGGCCTCATGAGATATTGCTTGTAATAAGTTATGCCATAATAGTAGTAAACAAAAAAAAACCCCTAAAAAAACATTGTATCAAAAAGACTGATTTTTGAAAAGGGCAAAAGACCTCATTTGTAAACAAAAAAATACCATTGATTTATGAGTAATTCTTTTGTAAGGTTGTTTTGGTTTCTTTGTTTAATGGCATATCAACTTTTGTGGGTTATTTAATGCCAAAGCTATCCTTATAGAAGGACAAGAGTGGTAAGTCTGAAAGTGAACATGATAGCACAACTGGAGTTTGAACTTGCTTACAATTATGTTGCAGTCTAGCATGTTAGCCACTACACCATGTTGACGCCTCCCTTTGTAAAGTTGAAATTCAAACAATAAGTTGGATTAGGAGCAGCGCTTGGCTTCAAAAATTATTTCAATAAATTAATGATTTTATAACCAAAAATCTCTCTCTCTCTCTCTATATATATATATATATATATATATATATATATATATATATATATATATATATAATAAAAATAAAGAGAGAGAGAGAGTGAGTGAGTGAGTGAGTGAGTGAAGTGATATAAAGTGTGATACCAAGATTATGTAAATGTACCTCAAAGTAAAAAATCTACATACACTAAACTTGAAATGATATAAAGTGTGAATGACGAAAAGAAATAAAGAAAATACTTTGAAAGAAATTAACAATCATTAATCTAGTAGTATATTCATAACATTAAGTGTCCCATACAGAAAGCAATAAAAAGCCTTATGTGTGCCGAAGCGTCAAAGATTGTCAATGCCTGTTTTAGTGCAATATCATATATCTGATATTTTGGTAGTTAATGTTAAACATACTGGACAAATGAAAACTGTCGTAAAATTTAAAACAGTTAAACCTTTTCTTGTCCCCCAGGCATAGTGGCTAAAATTGCTTGACTGCAATATAGTCAATTGAGTTTCAACTCTAGTCATGCTATTACATTCACTTCTGAACTAATGCCCTTGGAGAAGGGTATGAACTCCCCCCCCACCTAGAGGTTAAATAGTCCTATTATTTTTCTACAAGGTTGGCTTTGGCATCAAATAACCCATAAAGGTTGATATGCCATTAAACAAAGAAACCAAACCTTCTCTGTTGTTCTTTTCCTTTTGTTACTATTTTCTTTCTCTCTTTTAATCAGTAGAAAATTTAGATGTTATTAAGAAAACTGCCAAACCCCGTTTTTAGAATTCACAAACTCAATTTCTCATGGATAAATTAAAAAGTTCCTTTTTTAACTAAAACTTCAAAAGCACAATAAAAAAAGCTAAAAATTCATTGTTATAAAAACTTTTTCAGTCAACAATCTATCTTTAGCAACTGATATTTGAAATCTATCAAAACTGTAGGAAATAAATTGTGTGTGTCAATATATATGTCAAATTTTAAGACCTAATTTTCAGACCAAAAAAAACTTGTCATTGACTTATGACTAATGATTTTTGAAAGTTGAAATCAAAACAACATGTTGAATTAGGAGCAACTCATGGCTTCAAAAACAATTTCCATAAATATATGATTTTGTGACCAATCATGTCGATTTGATTTACAAGGGAATCAAACTAAAGCAGCATCATTAGTTACCCTCTTGGTATAGATTTTATTTTTTTTAAAAGGTTTGTTTTTATTCTGCTTCCTGATAACATACTGGGCATCGTTTTTGCTATATTAGTTCACACTTATAAACAAAGTATAAAATGGAAGGGGGGGGAAACAAACTGACAAAACAATCACTATCGGAAATCTGAGGTTCATTACTGACCTTATGTAGTAAGTATAAAAAAGTCAAAACCTGGTTAAAAACAATAAAACATTGAAAATCATGGATAAGCAGCACCTGTATGACAAATAAAAATTGACCTTGTGTTGCATCCTGCCTATATACCATGTGACAAAGTTAATATAACCTTAGTCCTATAATAGTGGTGTGTGTGTGTGTTTAATACATTAAATATATGAAGGTGGAAGTATACACAAACTATCTGCAGTCGTGTAAGACGTGCAGATGAATTTAAAATGAATTTATCATAATACTAGACTATCCACTATGTCGGTATTATGAAGAGAGCAATCCCAATCAAAAGTCACATATCCTACTGGATATCTAAGTAAGTTGGTGACCGTAGTCGAGGATGACCAGAAGGATCCCTTTTCAATAGCTACAACACCAAGGTGTAGGGGAGGGTGCTACTCCTTTCTCAGGATTGCTCCACTTTACACTTGATACGTACCTTATATTGCTGAGCGTTAAGCAAGGAGGTATCAAGTACCATTTTTAAAGTCTTTGGTATGACACGATCCTGGGATTGAACCCAGGTCATCTGGACCATTGGCGAACACTCAAACCACTTGGCCAATGAGCCAGTTTCAGATATCTACTGTGATGTAATTAAGGTTACTAGAATCTTAAGAATAATGCTGGTGATATTTTCCGACCCTGCCAGAACAACTCATGTTGAGGTGGAGAAAAAAAAAAAAATAAATGAATAAAGAAGCAGTCTAAGTTATATCAATCTCTTTAAGAACCCAAAAGCAACTCAAACTTTTGAAGTTGCCAGGTGATGACAAAGCTAGGCAGTAATGAGACTAACTGGCAGCTCACTACCATCCTACTTTTAAGATGAAGACATACTTGGCATAACGGTTATCATCATAGAAAATGCTACGAGAGTTCAAATCCTGGATGAGGTTGTAAGCATTTCACTTTTGTGAAAATGCCCTCAGGAAATCCATCTCTTCTTCCCTAAGCTATGGGTAAATGGTAGGGTAGATGGTCACTTTAAGCCTTGGTGCAGCAAAGGTTGGTAAATACATCATTCAATCACACTTTGTAACTTGCACAACTTTCCATGGCAAGTTGCAAAGAATGTTTGAAGTGTGAGAATCTTGTTGCAATAAGTTTTTTTATAATAATTTTGCCATGCATTTTTATGAGCCATGTGGTTAAAGAAAAGCCAGATTTTTCTGTTGGGTGCTGAAAATATGGCTTACAAACAACAATTCACTCAATAGAAAGAATTCTTATTAAAAAAAATAGGTCAGGTAGGAATTCTTCAATATAGACAGTTGTCACCACAATAAAATTCATTGCAAACAAGTCAAAAGTATTTGAACATATTACAGTAAACTAGGACTTAATTTATCAGATGTCAACTTTTTTTTATTAACATTTTTTAATAGATTCACACACAGTGCTTCAGAAAAACTGATACAATTTTGTAATCTAATAACTTGACCAAATCTCAATTCAAATGATTCTCAAATTTTAACAGGATGCAGAGAAACAACTAAAAATTGTTTTCTTTTTGTTTCAGGCATAGAATTGCTATTCATTGGAGAAGAAAAGGAATTTTAACACTGAAATACTGAAGACTAAGGTCCTGTCAGTATTCTAATGTAGTTTTTGCACAAACTGAGGAACAAATATGATGATCTTCTGTATCTACCAGTTCCAAGTTAAAAATCCTTGAAAAGTAGGACTTATTCTCATCTAATCTGTAAAAGGAGTTCAACAGTCTTTAGAGTAGTCATGTGAACTGTTCGCAAACATTGCCATTTGGTTGGTTTTTATGGCATATTCACCTTGGTAGGTTATTTAATGCCAAATCCATTTTTATACTAATAATCAGTTCTATTTCAAACAATTTAGTTTCACATGAGTACACAGTTTAATTGTCAAACATTTCAATTTCAAGCTATTCAGTTTAGTCAAACAGTTGTAATTCAAACAATTCAGTTTAGCATAAGTATGCAGTTTAGTTCTATTTGAGCCATAGATGGGACCCTATCAGGTGCTACCACTCCAGGCTAGAGTGGACCTGGGGGTGATAGCAATGAAGGGGTACTCCACCTTCCCCAAAGCTCCAGCATTACTGGAACCTCACCATTAGATTGTTTTATGTCATATCCAGGATACTTGTGGGAAGTGGGGGTCTTACCCCTCAGCAGAGATGCAGTCAGTTGTATTCAAAAACATTAACCCCCCCAAAAAAAACCAATAACACTAAAGTATTATTTGAAGATATAAAATTCATTATAATTCCATTAACCTTATCAGGACATTATTAAAAGATGCTAGTCCTTCCTGAAAGTTGAAGTTTTCTGCTAATAATTTTTCCAGCAATTGGTAACTTGCAGATTAATTATGACTAATAAATTCAATTTTCAGTATGTGCTCTATACTTCTGGCTTTGTCTTTTTGACTTACAGTCAAGTCTTGATACTCCAATTCTGACTGGCCAAGCAGTGATAAATAATTGTGTGCCAGATGAAACAAAGCTTCACAAATAAGTATTTCCAGCTTTTGTATAATTAATTCTGTTAATAGTCAACCATTTATTTAAATTACACAGCATAATAAAAAAAGTTTAAAGAAAAGAATTTTTTTTTTTTTTGTTGTTAAAGTTTTTTGTTTTTTTTTAAACTAAGGATATTTTGGAGAGTGCTGAATCCAAAAATAACATTGAAGCTAGTTTTTGAGATAATAGACACCCCTCAAAAATTACTCCAATATTCTGTCAGTTTCTATCCTCCAAATTTTCAAGTAATTAAGCTAAAACATTATTGCCTTATAGCCAATCTTTTTGATGTTAAAATGGCTAAAGTATACAAACCTACATTAATTTCGGAAGCAGCTTTAACCAGCCACTGACTTTATCCAGATGGACATAGTACAAAACATACCATTTGATGAAAAAAGAAATTCCAGTAATGAATCTGAAATCAGATGATCAAACACCAAGACAACAATTGTATAAAAGTGACAATGATAGTGATTTTAAAGTCTACAAGAATTGAATTTTCAAATATGGAGAATCTGTTTAAAAAAACCCAAAAGAGCTAAACTGTTGCCATATTTGGAATCAGCATCACAGAATTAGAAGGGGTAGTCTATTGAAAAAAAAAAAAAAAAAAAAAAAAAGGGAAGGATTCTAATATCATTAGCCATAAAATTAATGAACAATATTATCAACAGATTTGTCTACCAAGTTTTATAATAACAAATAAAGCAGAGCTTTAATTAGTTTTCCTAGATTATTTCTACATAAAAGATGAAAATTAAATAAACTGTAATGTCTCTAAACATACAAAAAGGTTAAGATATTCAAATATTAAAATAAAAAAATTTATATACTGAATCTAAACAATATCATTGTCTCACAAAGTAATAGTCAGCTAGCCAGTCTCCAATTTTTACTAAAAGTCCTACATTTATAGCCTTGTGTCAGATTAAACTGACTTAAGTAAATACGTGAGTTTATACACTAATTAAACAAAGTCTAATTTTCAATGTGAACAGATATTGGGTGGAGGGGGATGGAGTATGTATGTGCTCAAAATTGAAAGATTAAGGTTATTGTAAAAAGTTAATAATAAAAAAAAAAAAAAGGGATTGGTTTCACCGTTACCAATTAGGAAAAGAAAATTTACAGAAAACTTTCCATTACATTTTCATGGTTTTTGATCCAGATATAAAAGATTTTATTGCAAATTTTAAAAAAATTCTATTTTGTATTCCATTCTTCTCACTTTATGTACACTTTTTTCTTTTCCCCAGTAAAAAAAAAAAAAAAAAAAAAAAAAACACTTTTGGTTAGATCTGATGATATTTATGATTTAACATCTTTCTTGAAAAGCAATGATTTTAATATAAAGTAAAAGACATGATAGAAATATAAAGAAAAATTTTTACATAAAAAGTACTCAATACTTTTAAGTAAAGAGGGGAAAGTAACTGCAGATTGTATCTAGAAAAAAAATTATACATCAAGAATATGCTGACACTAAATTTCTGAAGAAAAGAAACAAATCCTTATCGAGATATGGAAACAAATATCTCCTGTGTCATCTACCATCTGACAGGCTAATCCTATAATTAGCCTCTATCTATATTGCCCAAATTTACTTTTTTTTCCTTCTTGTTTGAATGTCACATATACTAACATTATCATGTGACTATACCTCATGCTATATAGATACTTGATTAGCCACTTATCACATTTCCTACTGAAGATTATGTAAACCACATGAAACTTAGAGTATAGTGTTATATATATATATATATATATATATATATATATATATATATATATATATATATATATATATATATATATTATTTATTTGCTTTGTACAAAATGTTCCTTGCAGTCTTTTCAGAAAACTAGAAACTGAATACATGGTTGGGAACTTTTGCACAAAAAGATGGATGCAAGACAAAAACCCACTTATAACACAAAACAACTTCAAGAAAAATATTGAGATGCCTGTAGTGTAATGGTTAGCACTGTAGGAAATGGATACGAGTTCGAACCATGGACAAAGCTGATTGTATTTCACATTACACCACTACCCAAGGGAAAGGTATTAATCCGGTTATTCTCCCATGAGCTATCGGTAAATAGGAGGAGGGATTAGGTTCTTCAGCTTTGGTTAGGCAACCAGTCCAGGAGGGAACCCCCCCCCCCCAAACACTGAATTCAAACCTGTTAAACTGCTTAAAAATTGACCCTGTGTCACATCCTGCCCATGCAGAGGGGTTGGGTAAATACATCAAGAGAAATAAGGAATTAAAAATTTTTTTTTATTATTATTATTGTTGTTGTTTATCAATAATTCTCTAAGAATTAAAATATTACATTCATTAAAACTGCATAATCAGATTTCAATTAAAACCTCTGTGATTTTTGTAACAAGTTTTTGGAAATAATTTTATGTCAATCAAATTCCACTTTATTCAATTTTATCACATATATTCTAATAAAATATCATTTACATCATTGTTTCTGATGTGGTGTATTGGAAGAATATTTTCCCAAATAGCCACAGACCAGTGCCATATTATTATTTAATTTAGAATCAAGTTCAAAGTATTTCTATCTGTTGTGTCGCAGTATGTGAAAAGAATAATAATAAACAATACAAAAATATTTCATACATTTTTATTTTTGGATTGTTATATATTTTATGATAATGTGAAACTGAAAACTTGACATGTACTGGTAGTCAATAAGCTGGGCATCACCATTTTGAGTAGAGTTGATTTAGATGTTAAATATATTCATCTTTCTATAAAGATATGTCTAACTAACTAATAATAAAATAATAATGTCACTAATTACTTCAACTTTTTTTTTTATAGGGAGGAATTTTTTTGCATACTTTTTTTTAGGGCATTTTATTGGTGGGGTTGTCCCTTGGTCTTTTTGTCTGGATCTAAATAAGAATATAATGGTAAAAATTGAGAAATAATTTGACATGATAAAGTAGTTGAATCACAAGTATTTGAAATTTAAAACTCCCCATTTCCAATATTGAGTGAGAACTGAATTTTTATCCTTTTGGAAAATTTATTTACCATTATCTACTAAGGTTATCTTAATTCTTTGGTTTGGTTTCTTTGTTTAATAGCATATCAACCTTTGTCGGTTATTTAATGCCAAAGCCATTCTTGTATGAAAACAATACTGGTGCTATTTAACCCATAGCTGGGAGGATAAGAGGGTTCATACTTTTCCCAAGGTATTTGTCCAAAAGTGAACATAATACCACAGCTGGAGTTTAAACTCGCTTACTACGATTCCATAGTCCATCGCTTTAACCATTACACCATGAGGACAACCCCCTTAATTCTTTAACCTTTTCACTGTATTAGATTGATATTTTTTAGCAATAATTAAAAAATAAACACAAACAAGAAAATAAATAAAATCTTTGTACAGCAAACCTTTTACAGATCAGCTCCATCTTTAACCCTTTCACTACCAATTTTTTTTTTGTTTGTTTTGGATATGCAAAATTATGCTTTAACGGTGAAAATAAAATTTGACAAAGATGCTGGTGTGTCCCGGTGAGAGTGAAAGGGTTAAATAAAATACAGTCATCAAGTTTTGAAGAGTCAATTAGATGAAAGAAAAG